>MU001681.1:1072782-1099354 GCA_010093515.1 Lineolata rhizophorae | reverse complement strand
TTCCATCCAGCCTTGCTCACAGTCTTGCTCGTAGTCTTGCTCGTGTCCGCGTTGGCTTCCATGTCCTGGAAAGTGACCTCCTCGTTTCCCCATGTATGAGAGAGTATTGCGTAGGCAGGAATATGGCCGCTGGTGGGTTCGCGAAAGACGATGTCGCCGTCCGGTTTGCGCTGCAAGAGGCGTATGAGGGCCATGGCTGAGGCGCGATCTCATGGCAAGCGCGACGCGTGCGGCTCGATCGGCATGGCGGCGCGAGGTATTCGAGGGCCGACAGTGCGGAAGGAGACGTCGAAGAACAGCTCGGGATGAAGTGGTGCAGTGGTGGTCGTAGGCGCTGCCCGCGAGGCTGCATTGTGGCGCAGGCTGGCCGGTGAAGGGACGCTCCTTGTTGCCTGAATGCTATTAGAAGCCTTGCACTTCACACTGAAGCCTGACGCGCATCACTCCATTTTAGCGTATAACAGACCTTTTGAGCTCTTGCACAGCTGTTTCCAGGCAGCGGGAGAGCGATTTTGCGCTGGGAAAAGCGCTCGCATTTGTTGAATAAGGAAGTCGAACAACGGAAGTGCAAAATTTGCAAACCACTGATACCCGCTGCTGTCTAGGCGGGGTGCTGTGCCACAGAACTACCAGCCACAGCCTTGGCTTGGCCGCCACTGAGGCTTACTTTTACATTGTAATTATTATGTGAGCGTGCATGTTGCGTCTCGGGACGGCTAGGACCTGATCGCTTAGATCGAGAGGTACTGATTGCCGTGGCGACCCTGCATGAATCATCCCTACATTGCCGCCATAGGGCTGGCGATGACTGGTTAGTGTGATTGCAAGACTTCAAACGTCGATTACCGTTGTTCTATGTACATTTAAAGCTCTAAAAGCCTAGTGCTGAAGCTGTGGTGGAAGAGCTCGACCCTATCGCGAAAAGAGGCCCTCCTCCTCTAGGCGCGACGTTGGCGACAAGGCTGGTATTTTTTCCAGTGGCCGCTGTTGGAAGGTAGAGAAAGACCCGTAGCATCTAGCGCAAGCATCACTATATAGATAACTAGATGTGGGAAGATTTTGTCCTACTTTGAAGTTGAGGTACCCATGATTTTTCTCGCTACGGTGTGGTTCTCGCTACGCAGTGGGGGACGTTACATATGTTGATGCTATTGATCTGGTAGTTGCGCTCGTGCGCTGGAGTGTCGGAATGAAGTATGTACTGCAGCAGAGGGGCAGTGTAAAACTGATGAAGTAGGCGGTAGACTTCACTGAACAGTCGAAAGTCGCCCGTTGGGATATATGACACGGATATTGTTAAAAGCTGCCCTAAGTTGACGATTGGTGGTAGAGCATGCAACTACTGGCTGTATAGATCTCTTTTTTTTGTAACGGGTTCCTCTTCTCTCCTTCACACCAATTTCAATTCAAACTTCCTTCTCTTTACAAACCCGCAAACTTTGTTGTTTCCACGACGCATTGTTAGTGGTTGATGCGATACAAGCTCATTGTTGCAAGGTCGTTTCTAAGCCAAACGCTAAATGGTAGCATAGAACAACAGCAAAACAAACGATATGGCGAGAAAATGAGCACCTATTGCATTGTAGCCTCCGGCCAGGAAATAGGAAGCTGGAATTCGTAGTCGCATACTTGCTATGCTGAATTTGTTTGAGAGAACAAACCAATGTAGCTCAGCTCAGCCGCTTTAAATCAGCTCCGCATTCTGCGGCTACTATGCACTTGCATTTCTCTTAGCAGTTCACATTGACAAACATTAAATTTCAACTCCAAGAAATATTTTTGCACCTTGAATGGGTGAATATTCAATTTCCTTGCTCCATTCAAAGTAACGCTGAGAGGAGAAGGAGCCTGTACCGCTATATGAGCGGACAAGACCGCAAAAGGACACAACTTGACCAATCCGATTTCAAGTCGTTACCGCTCATGCGCAGTGGCTCATTCATGTGTGCAGCACACATTTCTTGGTACATTTCCACTTATAGTACATAGCTGAGCTTTATACTGCAGCCTTGACTAGCCGTCGTCCGTGTCCATCGCTTGGTCTCTCGGCATACTGCACTTATTGGTTAGGTTTGACAGCCTCATCACTCATGGACCAAGCGTCCCACGCCACTATCATCTAGAATCTGCGCCGCCAATAAACAGTGCACAGAATTTGTAATCTGTTAATACTTTTCCGGTGGGCGCGTTTGCCTGGGAGCTATGGCTTGCATACGAATTAGTTCAGGTTCAACTGGCTAGCTAAACCTTGAGAGAAAATGGTAATATTTTGGAGGAAGGTAGGAATTTCGGCGAAAATCTAGTGGTAAGATATATTTGTTTCCGAGATGCTAAGTTATGATTTTGTTCAATCAGTCCACCAAGCGATATAGTGTAAGTGTGAGGTGGGGAGGAATTGAATGGGTTCTCCCATACCGTGGAATTGCGCTTAGAAGGCCAAACGTCTTAGCATCTCTCTTGTTTTCTATTGAATGGGTGCACTTCATTCAGTCATGTCGACAACATCATAATGCTTGAGGCTGTGCAAGTATGCTAGCGTTTTTGACTCAGTATCATATTGCTACGTCTCTTAAATTCCTAGCCCAGTCCATGCCAAATCTTCCTCTCGCTTGATGCCAAATTAGTCTCCACATGACGTGTCAGAAACGCGAACACAGAGAGCACATCTATGTAGACAACGGAGCTTACACACTCCGTTTCTAATACAACACAATTGTCAATTTCCATGTGTGGTCTCAAGTGGCCCCCTGAACATGACTTCTTGAAAATGTCTTCAACGCGGAGAAGATGGAAGCGACCAACGCGAATAGTCCAAGAATAAACGGTATCAACTGCCCACTGTTGTTGATTGCAACGCCAGGAAACGTCACGTGATTGACGCTCAAAGTCCTCTCAGCGAAAATAATCGCAATGACCCCGCTGATTACCTGAAAAGTTGCCAGAATGCGGCCCCTCAACCCAGGCTTGTCTATGTTCTCTTGAACCTCTCTATCCGCCCAACCTTGTATCCACCGGACAAAAAGGTAAACCGCTAAGCCGAAATTCGCGATTCCTAATAGTATCGCGTCGAAGATGCTGAGCACTTTGAACGCGGTTCTGAATCCATGTGCATAGATGCTGATAGGGACGAAGATGACGATCTTGACGTCGCAACCGGGCTCTTTCGCGATATCGAGTCCCTTGAAGAACATCCACGGTGACACAACGTAGTATATGCCCCACAGGAAGCTCATGAGAGCGATGGTGCCTCCGTGTTTCTGGAGTCCTGCGCGGCTGACGGGAAGATTCAAGAGAGAGAGCGAAAACGTCAAGTAAAACAGGACCAGCCACTCGATGGCGATGAGATTACCGTGTGCGGCGGCGACGAACGTGTTGATATAAAGCGCTGCGGTGGTCGCGGCCATCGTCGTTCGTGGTATGCTAGCTTGTTCCGGAGAGAAGGCTAGGAAGATGATGCTGGATCCCCATTGCAAATAAAGACTGACGCGGACGCCAATACCAAATACATCAGGATCGCCTTGAATTGTGCATTCGGATCCGGAAGAAACTATTGTCGACCCGAGTGCCGGCGTGATCAAGAAAGAGAGCAAAGTGAAGGTGAAAATTCCCTGCTTGTGGTGCTTGTGAAAAAGAGATAGAAACATAGCTGCAACAATGAGGCCTATGCGGTTGAAGTTTTGAATGCGATACGGAGGACGGACGTCTAGAATATATAGGAAAGGGTAGCCTTGGTTACCTCATGATCTCTTGTTGAGCCGTCGCCTTGAGCTTAGTGAGGCGAGGCTCTCTTGAGGCTCCCGCTATCTACATTCAGCTTTGAGGGCCACATTCACTGCTTGCTACGTATAGATAGGCCTAATCTGGACTAGATGGCTGTTTAAAAGTGCACAACAAGCGCAGAGCTCATTTGATTATGTGGTAGGGATTGCTGCACTGCCACCTAGGGTGAATTGTGATGTATGTGGCGGCCCAATGTGGCGATCCAATAAAGCACTGCCACATTCTGTAGCCATACCATACACCACGCCATTGCAGATGGAACTCCATAAACGCCTCCTCGTTCCAGTCTTTTGTGGATATGGAAGTGCCAGAGACTCTCCTGCGTACCAAACTCCACCCATGCATGCATTTTAGCCTTAACACCTTAAGTTACTAGGAAAATTTCAAACCTGTACCTGAACTAGAGCTCCCAAGCATGGGAACTAGGAGCCTTGGCCGGAAGCCTAACAACCAATAATAGTGGTTAGCGAAACCCCAGAGCAATCTCACTGTGTAAAACTCAAAGCGCACTCACATCAGAATCTCGAAATCCCGATGTCGGCCCAACTGCCTCTTTCCCCTCCGATATGGCTTCATAACTTCTGGCCTCGGCGTACTAATATGAGACCTGCCCACCAGCCTCTCCATGCCAGGCGACGTGCGAAACATCGGGTCCAAGACGAGCAAATTGCCGGAGCCGTCTTTGCGACGCTCGAAGCCGACGATGGTGATTGAGTGGCCCGGCTGCTGGAGGTAAATGGGGGCGCGCAGCGTCTTGTGGACTGTGGGGCTCGAGGTGGGGTGCAGGTCGCTTTGGCGCAGTTTGTTGCCGCTGTTGTTGGTAGGTTGCTGACGGAAGGCGATGTCGTCTAGGCCTTCTCTGAAGTATTGCTCGACGGTGGCGAGGAGTTGTTCATAGGCTTGCGGACCGTCCTTCATGTCGCTGAAGACGTCGACTTCGGTCTCGATGCCTAAATGCAAGAAGAGAGCTTGAGCCTGTCCAAGTTGCAAAAGTTAGTCTCCCCTGTACGCCAGCGCCACGAGAACGTGGGCGTACCTCTGCAGTCCCAATGTACTTCCTCGTTCCGTAAACCCCGCCCGTCTGCATCCTCCCGGTCTCATTGATGCCCCTATCCCACGCCTCTTCAATCATTTCCTGCAGCCTAAGAATCGTCGGCAACCGCTGTCCTAAAAAGCGGCCGTGTCCCTGCGCCTTGGCGCCCATAATGTACGAAACCAGCATATGGATATTGCGGTAGCCGCAGAAGCCACCTTCCTTGTATGTCTTACCGACGTGGATGACAGCTGGATGGCACAGGTAGGCCGTGCGGACGTGGTCGTCAAGGGCACTTAGCTGCGCCATAACGGGCACGATGCCCGGGGTTTCATTCTCAACGTGCTCGTACTTGACAAGGCGGCCGTCGCGCCGGCTGATGTGCTGTTCCATGGTGATGCGCGGGCCTTCCTCTAGTTGTTTGAAGAGCCATCGCGGCATCTGGTCTTCCCAGGCATAGGGGCCCAGTTCGGCTCTCTGATGGTGTGTTAGTAAGTGGCTACGGCGGCAGGATATCCCAAGTAGCGAGTCCACACGAAACCATGCCATCTCAATATCGAAAGCCAACTTACGCCCAACCGTCCACTTGGCGCCTCCACCTTCGGAAATTTTCCCCTACTCACGTCCTTCGCTTTAGTCCCTGACCCTAAGCTGAAAATGCTCCTCGGCAAGCTGATCTTCATTCCACCAAACGGGCCTCCGCTTCCGCCACTATCCCTCTCCCTAACCCCCTCCCTACCTCCATCCTCCCTCCCTCCCCTCGCTCTCTTCCTCCTTCCCCCCCTCTCCTCCCTCCCACCATATGCACCGCCGCCGCCACCGCCGCCTCCTCCCTCCCCTCTCCTCAGCGCCTCCGGCACATCACCCGTGAAATTCCGCTCCAGGAACTCGCTCTGCCGCTTGCTCTTAAGATCGCGTCGTGCGCCTGTGGCGCCTGCCTCGTCGCCCGCCAGCGACAGCTTCTCCGCGTCGTGGTAGTCGAGGTGTTCGGCGAACTCGGTCCAGAGGAGCGACTCGCCGCAGCCCTCCTCGGTGCAGAGCACGTACTCGTCGTCGGCGGTGGCGCCGTTGGCGGCGGAGGCGGAGGCAGCTAGATCATCGGCCGATGGCGAGGTTGCGGGAGAGGCATCGCGACCGTGCTTGTGCGTCGGCGGACGCACGCCGGCGTATCTGTCGGACTCGTCTTCCTCCTCTGCGTCGTCATCATCGTCGCCCTCGTCCTTGTCCTCATCGTCCTCATCGTCATCGTCATCGTCATCGTCATCGTCATCGTCATCGTCATCGTCATCGTCATCGTCATCGTCATCGTCCTCACTTATCGCGGCCTCCTCCTGTCCCCTGGCCGGCGGCATCGGCGGAGGTCTAAGCGATGCCTCCCTCCCGCCACGACTGCCGGTCGGCGCCGGCCTGCTCGGCGCCGGCCTGCTCGGCGGCGCCGGACTATGCCGTGCTGTGCCGCTCCTTCTCTGTTGGTGCGACGGCGGTTGTCGCGCGGGAAGAGGCTGCTGCTTCGCCGAAGACCCCGACGAGCCGCCGGTGCCCGTGATAGGCGGCGCGCTGTCGTCGCGCACCGCAAACGGCGAGTCCGGCGTGTGGTACTCCTCGACATGGAGCGAGACGACGTATTCGAGGGCGTCGGCGAAGCCGCAGAAAGGGCACTGAGGGGTTGTAGTCGATGCCATATGGTATTCTTTTTTTCTTCTCCTTCTCCTTTTCGCGTTTTGGTTCCGTGCCTTTTGAAAATACGGTTGAGGCCGAAAAGTTGTTAGATAGAGAGGTTTGTCCGGCTGGCTCTTTATTCCCGCCCTACTTCACTGCCGGCTCGGTGCCCACCGGAATGATGTATGTTTGCTGGAGCCGCGTGTCGAAACCTGAGTCCTGGCTCCTCGTAGGTTACTGGGTAGGGGTAGCGTATAGCTCAGTTCAGGATTCTCGTGGCTGCGCTCGTGCTCGCATTTGCCTTGCTCGCTCACTTACGCCCTGCTTGAGACCAGCTAGCTGCTCGCTTTGAGCAACAGACCCACCAACCAAAATTCTGTCCCCCACTTCTAGCCTCAAGTGGGTCGTTTGCGCCCATCAAACTTGCTTTAGTTTAGGTCAGCCGTAGAAACAAGTAAGGTTCGGAGCGACCTGCCGCAAGAAGGCGGGGACGCCTCGAGGAGTCAGTGTAAAATCGTGAAGCTACGCGGCCGCACGTTGCCAGCCGCATGCGGTGTCGAGCTACCCCAGGATCCCGGTCCGCTGCGTGACATAAGCGCATTCCGCGGCTGTCATTGGCTGAGCCGGCCAACCACTTGAGACCTCACTTGACTGCTGCCGGGCATTCCGGAGTGAGACTTGGCTAGGATCACCATTATGCCAGAAACCGAGTATACTTACGAATTAGCATATGACATCATATTAGATACTCTCAGACTCTATCTGAGATTGGCAAAATTTGCAGATGATATTTAATTTGAAGCGGACTCCAATTACTTGATACACTGGGGCTTGCGTATCACAAGCCAAAAGAAGGCTGAGAGCTGATGGGGACGCAGCTGGCGTCGGCCAGTCGTGTTGCGTAGCACCGACAAGGCTGCCCTAGGAAGACGTTGCGCACTGTTCTATCTGTACTAGCATCTCTATTAGGGCTAAAACATGCGTCTTATCTAAGCCTCCCTCACTCACAAAGCGCGCCTTGAACTGCGGTCAAGCCTACGGAACTTCAATAGACGGAAGCTAAGCGCCGTTCGGCAGGTGCACGGTTGGAGCCGCCCTGCTGGTGCGACATAACACGTCTAGGTGCGGAAAGAATCATTGGGCCTTGGCATCCGAGCATTATGGGATCGCTTAGAGCTCTAAGCAAATGGTAGATGAAGACCCAGAGAGCAAATGTCGACTTGCTCTTGCTTTGCATATTCTATTGTTATGTTTTAGGCATAGCAAAGAGGATGGATGGCCCGCACTGGCTATACCTTGTGTGAAATGCCTTTGCTATTTCGGAACATAATTGAGAAGTGAGGTGCGGTGGCACTGATAGGGTTCAGTCATGGTAACTCCACCGCTAGGCACACGGAACATAATCCACTACGAAGACCAAATGGGGCCAATGGCTAGCCAGGCACAACCGACGATTGGGATGTGACAACCGCAAAGGTAGAGAATGGACGTGATACTACATCTTGCCATATCCTTAGTATGACATATCTCTCGCAGAACGACATCCTCTCAGCGAGCCACATCCATCACGGAACCAAAACATCGACCTCTCTTCTCCTCCAAAGCTCTCTATTTACCCCTCAGTCCATCTTATTATCTAGACGGTGACGACCGGGGCGAAGGAGGATTCTGGGAGATAATGAGGCTATTTTGCGAGATTCGTAGGAGCTTTGCGCACTCGATTCTGACTTCGGCGGCATCAAGCAGTCTGGTGTCAGCCTTCCTGTTGCTAGGTCTATCAGCGATGCGAGAAGACTAGGCGCGTCCTTTGTGCAAATCATCCCTATACAGTCGACGAGCGAGCTAGTGACGAATGTGGGGTGGGATGCACACTTCCCAGTTCTATTCCACCCTGTTTCGAGTAGAGCTGCTAGTACAGCGAAGACAAGGGCGGATGCGGAGAGGATTGAGAACACCAAGCGCTGAAGGAAAGAGGAGTGACAGGTTTAAATCTGGTCTTGGCAAGCTCGTGCTTTTATGAGTTTCACATATCAGAGCCTTACGGTTGTCGACTCCGTTTCGTTCGATGTCGAGGGTCAGTGTATGCGGTGCTGTCGCCGTGGAGTGAAGCCCTGAGCCGGCGCCGCGGAAGCCGCAGTACTTGAAGGTGCCAGCACCTGGGCAATGTATCTGCTTGACGACAGCACCAAGGAAGGAAAAGCCTGCGCTGGCATGGCCGAAGGAGGACTGTGACCGGGCCGGACCGTCTCGACGGCTTAGAGGATGGGACTAGGGTTTCGACGGCATGGGACGGCGGCGGTGCTTGACTTCAGGTTGCTCTCCGCACGCTCGCCTAGAGTGTGATTTACTCTTAAATCAATTACAGCGCTCCTTGATAGATAACAAGGGTCAAGAGAGCTGCAAACCCCACTGCCAAACCACCCTCATACACCGATGAATTCGGCTATACTACTGGACCCGACTATCCTTTCTGAACGTCAGGTTCGGCGCGAATTAAATACCGGACCGGGACGCCCAATGGAACAAAAGACGTCGCGAATATTTACTTCAATGGACCTGCGTGTAATAGACGGTCAATGAAGGTACTATTCCTAACTCGAGCGCCTGAATTAGAGCCTGTGCAGTTATGCCCATCAACCATGATTCCATTCATGATAGAAACGCAGCCATCTTGGCTGTCACCCATTCTTCGCAAGTGTCTCAGGCACAGGACCAAGAAAGGTTCCCCAAAGCCCCTCTCTGTCCATATTCATGACCGCTTCGCTGTCAAATCCCCACTCCAACATCCGCCCGTAGAATCGAACGAGCTTAAATATCTCCTACACTGAGCGCGTCGTCAAATTGGCGAATTTCTCATCCGGCCCAAGCACCGTTATATCGCCTTCTGTGCTAGGAGGGGTATGCATAGTAGACTTTGTGCCCGTTGCTGATTATAGTGAGCGCGGGCTCAAGGAGGTGGAAAGGTCGGACGCCTGCGACGACCTTGTCGGTGGAGGTGGTCGCGTTGTCTGCCGCATCGTCCGGTGTCAGAGGCAGGTCGGACAAAGGGAATGCCAGACGCTCTAGCTCCACCTTCTTCCGCAAGTTTGCTGCCATCCATATAGTTATCTGCAGCTCTGCCTCCTTGAGGTCACCATTCTCTGGCTTGACCTCGGTGCCCGAGAAAAGCCCCAGGCGTTGAGTGTAGTTGTCTGATGTGTGCGATATAACAGGCGCCTTCGCTGCCGCTAATTGTGTGTACAACTTCGCGAAGTGGGAGTTGAAATACGAGTAAGAGAAGCAGAAATCGGTCTTACGCGTGAGCGCAAGTCTTCTGCTGGGCGATACGGGCGTAGGCTCGGGGATGGTGGAAAGGTAGCGGGATTGGATGTTTTGAGATTGCCTGGAAAGGTTGGTCAGCAGAGAACACAGACGCCCTCAAGCTTAAACTCAAGAAAGGCCATACACGCTCTCGAGTTTGAACTTGGCATTGCCGTGCAGCTTCATGGCAAGCTCCATCAACGGCCAAACAACACAATAGCACCAGGCGTTCTCGTCGCGCCCAAACTCAGTACAATGGCAGGCGTCTTGAAAGATTTTCTTAACACGATCCGGTACATCCACTAGTGAGGGATGACTGGGCGGCCGTGTGTCGTTGTGGTCATATGCCTCCGGGGCGATGGGATCCATTGAGAGGGATGGCGCAAGGAGCGCATCTGTCTCAATAGCCTCGCGCAGACCTTCTGGTATATAGCCGGTTCCGAGTCCCTCATGACGTCCCAAGTGGTTGCGAAGACTGTTGATGCGTGTGGTAACGTGGATGGGCGGCAGCTGCTTCACCTGGTTGAAGGGGCTGAGCGAGATAGAACGCGTCGCAGCGCGCAATTCGGTTAAGACGGCGCGTAGGACTCGAGCTCCTCTTAGATCCTTGTAGCACTGTCAGGGTTGTGTGGTCCGACGGATCCTCGACGCTTATGCTGCCGACTTGCGATGCGCTCTGAGTCGGCAACACATTGTCAGCATCAACTCGTCGTCGTTTGAGGCTCGAGTTGCGCGACGTATCAGCATCATGGCGTCGCTTGCGCGGGCACTCTACCGGTGGAGTGGGAGACGCTGGAGGGGAGTTTCGCAGCCAGGATTCGACGCGATCAATGGAGGATAGTGAGCGGGAGGAGGACAGACATGGTGGCATGGTCGAGGTTGACCGAGCTGCGCTAGGAAGATGGAGTTTTAGAGTTGGCATCGGGAGACACGGACGCGAACATGATCACGGCGAGCCAAAAAGATAAAATAGGCACAAACCACCACCTCAATCTTGCAACATGCAGCTAGGAGTGCTTGCAGAACATTAAGTAAAAGAACAGTCACCGCTCCTGCACCGCCTTAAATGTATCTGTTCTAGCTTCCGTGCGTCTTGTTCTTGTTCTCGCTCGTTCCGACCCCTGGATCTGCCCCTGTTTTGACACACTAGCTCGGATGTGCTCCACTATGGGAACTCTACGATGGATTTTTGTGCCCAAAAATCGTTGAGATTCTCAAGGCTCGGTCGGATATGTACACAGGAGAGGGGGGACGGCGCGACGTTTTGCGGGCGATGGCTGGGTTGCGCAAGCGCAGGGCTTTCAGTGAGCGAGCGCGCTTCCTCTGCATTAACTCGTGGCATCTGGGCATTTCGATAAAAGGCAGAATATCACTGTGATACAGGGATGAGATGGTACTACCTAAGTGATTAATATACTAGTAGTTGTTCTGCTTGCAGACTTTAGGGTCGGTTTCAGTACAATACTAAATTAGATTTGAGGCGGACTCTTCCGTTTGCAAGATTGCTTGATTCCTCCAATGCTTCGCAACACCTTGTCACATCCCCGCTCAAGGCACCCTCTACACGCCCTCATTTATTACTAGGGCTTATGAAAATTTATATCTCCCCGCTGCAAGGCATTCCCACCAAACATTAGTCAAAATAGCGCGGCAATTCTGGGGTTTGGACTGGCATTACCTGGGGAAATTACGACTCGCCTGGCAAGAAATACATGCGAAAATTATGTTGCAACTCATCTCCATCCATTTCGGGCCAATTTTTGTTGAACTTCACCCTGGAAGCATCCGCAGACTATAGCAGGTTTGCCAGTACCATTAATTCCGGTCCCACGTTCGAAAACTCCATCTAAATGCTGACCCCCTAGCCTGCTAAGAAGGCTCCGATTCATCACTTGAATTCGTGGAGACCGAGTATGAACCTTGTCCAGAACTTGATCAGGCGGTGTTGGACTTCATACACAACAGCGGCTTCGTGCGCCACCTTCGTCATTATATCGAACCTCATGTGAACTTGCGGCATCTTGGAATCGAGCAGCCTCACATACAGGATGACAGAAATTGAGGCGAAGAGGTTCGGACATGTCTAGTCTGCGATAACGAAAACCAGCCTATTTACCACCTATGTGTACAGAATGCACTTGAAGAGATTAAGAATAGATAACCCTGTCGGTCCAGATTGCCCTCCGAACATCTCAACCCTTAAACCTATCTCTAGGACCCTTAAGTTGTTTGATTTGATGACTAATCTGGGCTTAAAGCTTTACGTCGCGGAGGATAAGCGTTAGTAAAATTACACGATCTCTCTATAGACAAGGCTAACGACACTTTGTAACTTCAGACTCATTCGTAGCAGTGCTTCTTATAGGAGTCTTGAAAACCGCAAAGTCATTGGCTTCACTGCGTTTGTCATTTAACAGGAGTGCTCGCTTCGAACGAGCTCTTTCAGCAGTCTCCGAAAACTTTCCCTGTCATAGATGGCAATGCCAAACGATGTTCTCGCCGGGTTCATTGGTACTTGTAAAGACACGCTCTAGAACTTTAGCCAGTATGACATGGTCTTTCATTCTCGAAACGAGAGAGATCTTCTGACGTTCCTTTTAAGTGAGCTACCCCTGACGAAATTATGTCTGATCGCCTTGCATGAAGGTACCTGTGGCATGCCATTCACACCAATTCATCTGGAGCGTCCAACTATTTGTCAGTACTGGTTCTCCAACATGCATCCACTTCCCGGCAATAAAGGATCGGGTATTTTGCTAGGTTTCTAGTACGTCACCCGAGAGAACATAGGCACAAATTTAGCTCTCATAGACGGAGATGGCGCGCAGTATTATAATTAACTGTGTTACAGTAGCCCGCGGTGGACCTGAATATCACCCCAAAGCCCAAAATGACTGACTTGAATCGTAAACTCACTACCTGATCCGGTAGCTCCCACTCCCTGCTGCTGCCTTGACCACTCCTGTGATTTGGATATCGTTCCATTTTTGCTCGAGTAGAAGCAACATCACTTCTTCTCTATTGCCCCTGTTTCCTGCTGCTGCCTCAGAAACTCCTTCTACAATCCGGAAGTCGTCCCCTATTCACCTAAGCAGAAGCGTCATCACTTTTTCACCAAAGCGTCTTACGATCTCGACTACCGGTCCTTACCTAACTCAGACATCGTCTCTCTTCGCTCGACTAGGAGGGTCATTACGTTTTAATCTAACCGTCTTGTAATCTCGACTACTACCTGTCAGCGTCACGGAGTGCGCAGCGTGGAAGTTTCAAACCGAGTTGAATTGCGAGGCGCAGACGGAAGTGTAGAGCTCCGTCTGCGAACTATTTACAAGCGTCACCTGGACGTAGCAATCACGGAGCCCGGCGCCGTACGGCACTGAAATTACGCATAGATGCAACTACTTTCAACTTGCGGGCTTTACCGCTTTCTACTAAGTTATAGCGACGCCGGGTTACGAGTGGAAGAGCTTAGCAGCGTCTAGATTAAGGTAGCATAACAGCACAGTCATAAATGAGATCGTATTTGAAATATTTCGGCGGCCTACGCAGCCGGAACGGCTCGCTGGCGGCGCCGAGTCTACTATCGCCCTCTCAACTTCCTACACATACCCGCCACTACTACCTACACATTCACCTAAGCTATCCCATCCATCTTCGTCCACTATCACACACAGCTTTACTAAGGCCCTCTAGTAGACGCGCGCGCATGTGTAATGCACACGCTAGAAGCAATAGCAACAGCCATGCTCGTTTCTCGGCACAACAATAGCAACGTCTAGCAAACGGCCCAAAACAACGCCACCACGTCAAGAAAGCATGGGAAGCTAACAAAAAGTATTGAACACCGAGTATTTGTGGGGTTTTCGGCGTAAGAAGTTAAAGGAACGTTCACGCGTACGCGACCGACAGTACGTTGACTTTATAGAAGATAAGGGAAGGAAGAAACAGTAAGAAGAGCAGAAAAAGTGGCAGCCACCCATTCCCGGTCTCAGACGGTACGCACCATCATTCTATGGGGCAGGAGGCGCGAATATTAAGCGCAGAGCAAGAGAGGTAGACGGGAGAATCGAAGAGAAAAGGATACTAACTAAAGAAGTACAAATTGAAACGGAAAGCAGAGGAAAACAGAGGCCTGGAGGGCCCCTCCTCCCAAAGAAGGCAGACTGCCTGGTTCTAGATAAAATAAGAAGTCGGACCGGGCGACGCGAAGAAGGTAAAGTCCAATGTGAGTCGCGGAAAGACACACCAGCACTTAAGCAACACATGAAGCACCAAACCATCAGAGAATAGAAGTGAAGAGCAGCAGCCTTCGAACACAGATACTACAACATAAATACCCAACAATTAGTTTAGGCATGCTCGGCCTAGAGAGCGGTTGCCCACGGCCGACTACGCCCTGAATAAGACTCAAACACGAACTACATGCCGTCGACATCGCTGATCGCGAGACCCTGCACCTCGACGCCATTGCCGTTCTGAGTTTCATACTCAATCTTCTCCTGCTGCGCAATGGCCTGCGCCGACACTATCTCTGCGAGGCGCTTTAAGCGCGGCGTTTGAAGCCCTAAACGAGATTTGTCTTAGCACACATAACCAGCTGTCTCATAAAGAGGGGAAATCAATTCGTGCGGCACGGCAACTTACAAGAAGGAGTGTACGTCTCCAGCGCGGTAATCTGCCGCGGCTCCGCGATTTCGTACGGGCCCGAATCCTCCATATCCACGGCCTGTAGCAGCAAGACGTCGCTCTTCTCCGTGACGCGGCTCGCGACGGCCTTCATGATCTCGCCGTTGATCGGCTGCTCGTAATCGGCGACAAGGTACTGATTGAGCAGCTTCTGGATCTGGGACGGCGACAGCATCCAGCAGATGTCCTGAATGATCTCGATGTCGTTGAGCGTCGCCTTCTTGAGTTGTAGCAGCTTCGTCGCCTGCATCAGGTGTTCGAGCTGCAGTGTGCCCTCGGGCATGTCGTGGCTCTTGCACCACTCCTCGATGCGCGTGATGTTGTAGTTGATCTGCAAGCCGCGCTTCCACGAAAGGAAGTTGCGCCGCATCAGTAGGTCATTAAACGCCGTTACACCCACCAGGCGTAGCAGCTCCGTTACGCACTGGGTGATGATCGAGCCTTCGAGGAAGTAGGCCGTCATGGCCTTGTAAACATTGTTGAGCAAGCTGAGTAGGTTGTCCATGCTGTAGGCGGGCTGGTTGTTGCTTTGAAGCAGCTTGCCGAGGAAGCGGTTGCCCTCGTTCGTGACGAAGCCAGGGAGGGACTGCGACTCGATGATAGCCGGAACAATCATCTTATGCAGCTTTTTCTTGAGGACCTTCATCCAGGTATGGTAGATATTGAATTCGAGACTCTCCAGGTCGTGCTTAACGATCTCAAGGAGGCGGTCATACTCGTAGTTGTCCGTCTTCTGTTGCTCATACCAATCTTCGGCAAGGAACACAAACGAGAGCATTTCGTGCACGTTAGACAGCCAGAATGCGCCGGGGTTGATCACCTCCTCGCCGTCTTGATGCATGACCTCTTGCTGGATCGACTGCATGACGTTCGCCAAGAATCGCTCCGACTCTTTGACGAAACCATTATTCCACATCTCGGATGTGACGAGGTTAATCAGGTACGCCGGGAAGAGCACCTCCTTGTCCGTCGGCGGCGGGCTTGTGCTCGGCGGCGGGATCTTCAAATTCCTGATCAGACCCATCGTGACCTCCTCGTTCAGGCCATCTTCATCCGAAAGCAGGTTCTCAAGCTCAAATTCGATGTTGTCTAAGCCGGGACTGAAGGTGGAGCCCGAAAGGTTCTGGCGATGCACGGTGGTGCCCGTAACAGCCATAGACACCGGCCTGGGGCTGTACGTCGTGCTGAACCGGTCCATATCGATGCGGTCCGGACCGGCACTGCGCCGCTTTGGCTTCTTGGACGAAACCAAGTTGATAAGGCCTGGGATGGGCCCTTGGTTGGCGTGGTTGACCGCGCCGTTGACGCCGGCCTCGCCGTTGAGCGGGGCGGACCGCTTGGCGATCTCGAGCTGGTCCTGCAGGTCCGTGAGCTGCTGGCGCAAGCTGAGCCGCTCCGTCTCGATGCGGCTGTTGCGCTGCTTCGACTGCTGCAGCTCGTCCGTCGCCTCGTGCAGGCGCTGCCGCAGCTGCTTCTCCTCCTCTTGCAACCGCCGCATGTTGGCGCTGCTTTCCTCGTAGTTGTGCTGCAGCTTCTTGTAGTCCTCTTCTATGGCTGCTAGCTTGGCCGCGTTGATGCCGGCCTGGTTCGCCTCCGTCTGCAGCTCCTTCGAGCGCGCCTCGAGGGCATTGTGCCGGTTCTTCCAGGACTTGAGTTGGCCCTGGTAGTTCTCGACCTGACCCTGCAAGGCCTGGTTCTCTCGCTTGACTGCGCCGAGAGACTGAGTGAGCTCGACGACCTTGTTCTCCAGCTTGTACGAGATCTGCTTGAGGTCGCGGGCTTCCTCGCGCAGCGTCTTATATTCACGCCTGGCACTCTTGCCCCGCCACAGGCTCTGGATGATGACGACCTTGCGGCGATAGCTGCGCCAGGCCTTGAGTTGTCGTCGCGACCGCCAATTGCGCTGGATGAGCACGGCCGCATTTCCAAGACGTGTGTCCATGAGGCGCTTGCGGAGCATATAGCCCTTCGCAGAAGCCTGGAAAGCGATGAGAGACTTGCGGATGATGTTGTACTTCTTTCTTTCCTTCTGGCCACGCCAGACGCGCTGGATCGTGGTGGCGGCCTTGATTTGACGAATCTCCTCGGCACGCATCCGCGACAGAAAGCCGCGAACCGCGTTCTGGAAAACGATAAGCGAGCCACGAGTCTCCAGGTACAGGCGCCGGTAGTACTTGGCTCGCAAGTTCTTCTGGATCATAACAGCCGCGTCGTTCAGGCGAGACGTGCGCAGGTTCTCAAGGAACGCCAGCATGCCAGCGCGGAAGAAAATCTTGGTTAGGCCAAGCTGGTACTTGTCGGTACCGTCGCTCTTTGCCGGTCCCAGCGCCTTTCTCAGAATGGCATTTGCCATGTCGCGGATCTCCGGAGTCCATTGCGACGAATGCACCAACATGTAGTACCTGAGGCAGAACTCCTCATACGTCCACCTCGTCGGGTAACCCGCGCAACTGATCCGGACCGTCTCGAGCACACCGCAGGCTCGGAGCTGGCTAAGAACCATGGGGCCCTCAAACTTCCAGGCCGCCTTGGCCTCGTTGGGCTTAATACACCTGATGTAGTGCACGTCGGTCGAGTTGATGGTGTTCATGAGCTCGATCAGGGACGACTTGAAGATGCCGCCCAATGTCGGTTTCCTATTCACGGCCACGCCGACCCTCCTGCCAGACGTGGCAATCGCACCCGACTTGGTCGGTGCGGCCGCATTTTCCTTTTCCCGGACCGTCGAGGCAACGTCGAACACCTCCTTGAGGAACCTGTTCGACGACCCCTTCAGAACCTCCATGTGCTCATCAGGGACAGTGTCTCTATTCTTCTCGATGAAGCCCTCCGATTCATACGTCACATCTACCGCATAATGGCACACTGTGAATGCCGATTTGCCGAATCGTGGCTTCTTGTAGAATTTGTGCTTGTCTCCTGAGAAGTTATGGTGGAGCTTTGTGACGAATTGTTCATCGGAACCCATGGGCAACCTAGACTCTTCGTCAAGAAGAGACAGAATACCAAGCTTAGCTTCAATCAAGTCGATGCAGGGCTGATTGTCGGAGAACTCGATGAAGGTCCAGTCGATCTGCTCACGGAGGTACTCCTCCTGCTCGAGCTTGAAGACGTGCTGGTTGAACTCTTGCTGCAGCTTCTCGTTCGCATAGTTGATGCAAAACTGCTCGAACGAGTTCTTGGCAAAGTGCTCGAAACCATAGATATCGAGAACGCCGATGAAGGAGTGAGCGTGACTTAATACTTCTTCAGTCGCAAGACTCTTGTTGATGATGTCTACGAGCCAGTCGAACAAGCTCGAGTAAATGTACTTGGCTACGGAATCGCGCACCACCACGGCCTGCTGTTGAGTCAAGTTGGACATGATTTTCTCGCCGCGCGTGATGAGCTGCTTCTTGACGGTCCATTTGGCGAAATTGGCGGCGTCGATGCCGAGCAACTGGCATGCCTTCACGAGGGATGGTTCTTCGGGCGACAGGGACGAATCCGTCCTTGTAGCGGTGATTTTGATGTTTCCGAGGTGAAGCAAAGCGGCCAAGACGCGGAATATCTCCGACTGCGTGTCCTGGCTAACA
The DNA here is from genome assembly GCA_010093515.1 of Lineolata rhizophorae. NCBI lineage: Eukaryota > Fungi > Ascomycota > Dothideomycetes > Lineolatales > Lineolataceae > Lineolata > Lineolata rhizophorae. The sequence continues at coordinate 1,081,321 of MU001681.1, read as the reverse complement.
CCGATCGTCCTTAGTGATTTCCTCGTGGCATCAAACTCAGCCTTATCGTCTACTCCGTCTATGGTGGGCGCGTGGCCCTGGTTCATGTATTCGAACTGATCCACGGGCAGCAACCCAAGTTCATTCCGCTCCGCATCTGTCGCACCAGCAATAAGTTGGTAGAAGATGTGGTAATTCCTCTCCTTCAGCGGCTGGAACACCAATCTTGACCGTTCCAGCAAGTACGTCCTTATCTTGGCGCCGATGATGTCGGTCTGCCTATTGAACATGATCTCGATATATTTACCGAAGCGAGACGAGTTGTCGTTTCGGGTCGTCTTCGCGTTGCCGAAGGCTTCCATGATGGGATTCGTGGCAAGAATTTGCTCTTCGGTCTCGCTCATGGCATCCACCCGGCCTTTGACGCGCTTGCCAATTTGGTCCGGCGATTCTCGAGTCGCAAAGTAGCGCATGATGTACTTGGCGCTGACCGTCTTGCCCGCACCAGACTCGCCGGACACGACGATGGTCTGATTGCGGTTGTCCCGAAGCATGTCCGAAAAAGCCTCCTCAGCGATAGCAAACAGATGCGGTGCCTGGGAAGACCTCTGCTTGCCCGCGTACACCTGCACCATACCAGGCACATAGAGGGCATCAACCTTCGCAAACGGGTTCGTGGCAATCAGGACGATACCGCTGTACGTATATATCTCCTTTTGTGAATACCGCAGTTTGATGGCCTGGAGGACTACAGCATCTGTTAGCCTGAAACACTGCTATTGTACAAAACGGGAGGACCGCCCAGCCCGAGCTTACCTGCAGGCTCGTTGAGATGTGAAAGGTTCGTCAGATCGTCACTTGCTTCGAGCATGGCTGGGTTCATAAGCGGCGGGAGCGTGTCATTCGAGCTGTCCCGGAGCGCGTCCAAGGTCGTCTTTACCTCCTTGGTCTACAAGCCATTCGCGAACAGATGGTTAGCCCTTCCTAGTCAAGTAAGACGTTGGACGAGCCCAGCCCGCGCAACAAAGGAAGTAAGGCGAACAAAGGGCGCGCTTACCTCGCCGCTGTCGAGCCGGAAAATCAGCGTGACATTGTTTCCATCGACAAGCTTCTGCTCTACCTCCGAGGCCACCCAGCCCTCGGTCGGGTCGGGCTGCCACGCCCGCGTACCGACATCGTATATGTGCGCCATGGTGGCGACTGCTGCTACCGGGCGAGAGCAGAGAGAGTTTTGCTGCTCAAAGCCAGTTCAGGGTCTCGACAGTTTGTGCGGTTTGACGGAAGGCGTCGATGGCAGCGGCGCGCCAGACAGCAAGGGTCCACCGAGGCCGGGCTAGGATATTAGGGCAGGTAAGGCGGGAGCAGCCGGGCCCTGCGTTCGGTTTGTGCTTCGATTATTATTACTTCAACCGTGAACGTCGTCGTCGTTGTCTCCTGCTTCTTCCTCTTTTTCTTCCTCTTCTCCGGCAAGCGGCGGCTGCGGTTGCGACAAAACGCACTTGCTACCACGCGGCCAGCATCCGGGACGGCGGCTGTACGTGGAGTAGTACCGTAAGGCCGAAGGGTATAAGAGGTAGGTGGAAGGAAGGAAGGAAGTTTGGCGTGAAACCACGGGGGAGAGAGGAAGGAGAAAAAGGGAAACGGGAAACGAAGTTCACTCCCAGCACGTTGAAGTCCTCAGGAACATGGAGCGTGCTCTCCTGGCCGGGAGGGGGTGGTGGTCGCGGTGGATGGTGAGAAGAGGTTCCAAAAAGACGGACGGAACGCGGCGCGGCCGGGGCCGCGCTTCGCCCTGCGCTCACCGCCTGCCCCTGGATTGGCGCCGGGACGCCCTCACGGCCCTTGGCTGGACGCGGGCGTCGACGGCGAAGACCGCAGCCCTGAGCCTGCTCTGCCGCTGCTGCTCCGCTCTCCACGATCCGACAAATGGGACCATGCATATGTATGCGCCGCCCGCAGCACCGCGTGCCCATTCAGAAGCCCGTCCAACCAAGGCCGCCGCGCTTGCCACGAATAGACTGAGCGACCGACCCTGCAGCTTGCCGCCACGATTTGGTCAGCCCGCAGAACGCAGGTTCAGCGGGCTTTTCAGCCCCTCGTCGCTCTGGCCGCCCCTTACGGCATGCACACGGCAGTAACTTTTTTCCTTCTATATACGAAGCAGCCCTGTCGCCTGCGACATGTATCTATGTGCCTGTGTACATACCGTAGGTACATACCGACTTCGCGACCCACGTTTTGCGTTTCGTCCACGAGATTCCCCAGCGGCAGCCACCGGGAACACAGGGCGCCAAAAGCTTAAAGCCGCCCAGGAATCAGCCGTTTGCTTTTCGTGCCCTCCCTGCCCCGGATTCCTCGCGTGTTTTTTCTCCCGCACGCGTCATGCGCGCACTGCTTGTTGCCACGGACTTTGAAACGCGCCTTTGTTCTTTGTGTCTCAGGGAAAAACAACATTAAGCGGAAGCCGGGGCCACCTTGCCCGCTATCGGCATAAAAGCCACACCGCCTACGGCCTAGCAGCCGGTCTCCCAGCCATTAGCCACCCATGTGGTGTGGCGCAGATTCGCCTCTTGTGCCCATCCGTCCATTCGCCGTGGTTTCACAGCACACCGCGCATCATTTGAATTGCCACTAGCTGCATGACCATGTGTCGATTCGCTATTGTTCATGAATGCACTATTTTTACCTTTTTTTCCCGTTACCGTAACTCTTTGCTTGGGACGCCACGTTGAATGCTCAATGCAAAATGCGTTGAAAATACTTATTCCAGCCCCGCTACTCCTAGCCACCCACGTAAAGATGGAGGAATACGCATCTAGTAGAGCACCCGAGTCCGGATGCGGGCTATTGTATAAAGTCAGCACTAAGGTAGTTCGTGATACCAAAGCACGTGTCTTACAAGAAAGCTCTTCCAAGCTCTGGTAGAGATCCTTAATCTCGCTAGTGTTGACGTTGCTGATGTCGGCCATCAAATACGCAACCTGCAGGCGAAAGAAAACGCAGCCATTAGCATCTGCCCATAGCATCCGGTGATGCCAATGGAACGGTGTTGACTCACTTCACCCCTGCTATCCGTCATCTGCTTGTCGACGTTGTGATCGGCCAAAATCTCATTGACCTTCCTCAACACGCCCGGCACATTCCGATGGATATAAATGACACGAACGCCATTCGGCTCGTCCATAGTCATGCTCCTCAAACTGACCTCGGGCATATTGACCGCGCCAATTGTCGCTCCTTCATTCACATACCGCACTAGATAGTTCCCGACTTCGACACCGATGGCGCTCTGGGCCTCCTCTGTGCTCCCGCCAATGTGCGGCGTGAGAATCACATTCTTGAGACTGCGCAGGTCGTCGCTCCAGCTGTTGAGTCCCGAGTTGAAGTAATCCCCGTTGCCAGCGGGCTCGTTCGGGTAAACGTCAAGCGCTGCGCCGGCGATCTTGCCGGTGCGGCTCGCGTTGATGAGCGCGGGGATGTCCACCACGGTGCCGCGGCTCGCGTTGATGAGATAGCTGCCCTGGCGCATCTGCTCGAACTGCTCCGAGCCGATCATGTTCTTGGTCTCGGGCGTCTCTGGGACGTGGCATGTGACGAAGTCGGCGCCCTCGAGCAGCTGGCGCAGCGAGTCGACCTGCCGGCTCGTGCCCATGCCCATCAGCGGCACCACGTCGTAGTATATGACGCTCATGCCCATAGCCTCGGCCATGACGCTCAGCTGGCTGCCGATGTGCCCGTACCCGACGATGCCTAGCGTCTTGCCGCGTATCTCCCAGCAGCCCGCGCTCACCTTGTGCCAGGTGCCGCGGTGCAGCTCGTTCGAGCGGTCGCCGAGCTGGCGCGCCAGTGCGATAATCTCGGCGATGACGAGCTCGGCCACAGAGCGACTGTTGGAGAAGGGCGAGTTGAAGACGGCGATGCCGGCCGACGCCGCGTATGAGAGGTCCACTTGGTTGGTGCCGATGCAGAAGCAGCCGACGACGATTAGGTTTTTAGCATGGCGGAGGATGTTGGCGGTCAGCTTGGTCTTGGAGCGGATGCCGATGACGTGGACGTCCCTGGAATTCGATTCAAGATGTCCTGTTAGCCATGTAGTCTTTCTCTTTCTCTATAGGCGCTCAGCATTCCTCCCCGCGGGGTCATACGCACTTGATTTTCTCAATCAACTGATCCTCCGGCAACGACGACTTCAAGAACTCCACCTGATACCCCTGATCCTGCATGATTTTGCGCCCCGTCTGATTCACATTCTCCAGCAGTAGCACCCTGATATCCTGCGTGTTGAAGGGTTTAAGATGCTTGGTCTCCGTCAGGCGCCGCGCCCCGAACGACGACGGTGGTGAGTGGAACGTCATGGTCGGCGACGTCGACATGCTCAAGCTATTGGACACAGTGCGCGTCAGATTGTGCACGCCGTCGCGGCCGTCGGCGGCGCCAGCGCCGCTATTCCGCGGGGCGATGTCTCTTGCGCTCGAGGGCATGATGGCCACGTGAGAGGGATTGGAAAGCGTGATCGTAGATTCGGGAGGTGGTGAAATGGCGGGAGGAGAGGACTGTATTAGGTGTGACTCAGGTGCTCGAGAAAATCTATCAAGGCCCCGCCGCAACGTTCCGAGATGCGATGATGCAATGCTTGACCCTGATCGGTAGCGGGATATTAGCGCACAGAAAGTGCACTCTAGCGTCGGCATTGATTCAATTACTTACAATTTCTCGGTTTTACTCGAAAACGCAAGTTAAAGGGAAACCTACCTCCGAATTTAGAGGATTCTGCCCTTTTTTTCTACTGCACTTTTTCCTTATTACCAAGCATCTACCCTAGTTTAAACCCTAGTCTAAACCCTTACTCTACCTTAACCTAAGCGCCACTACTTATTTTAAGATGTTAGGCGGATCGGAGTTCTGATGCCTCTGGAAAGAGTGGCCCAGCCCTAATTTCTGTTACTTCTCCATCGGGTATTAGTGGCGTTGTAATAACTTGTCTGGCGATCTCGTTGGCTCAGCAACATGTCAAAGTCCATTCCGAAGTAAGCGCTTTCGTGTCAGGAACGGCGCGGTGTCAAAAACGGCTAGACTAGAATCGGTGTGACTTCCGTTCTCCGTTAAGGTGGTGCACGGGCCCTTATGCTTTGTTGACGTCTGTCCTCGACCCGTCTATCTCATCGGTTCCGGTCTCAGCTGCTAGTGCCCTAGCCTGTAGCTAACCAACTTGGCCAAAAGACTGGCATAGTATCGCAGTTCAGTGCGATGCTGCCGGCTAGGAACTATATATATGCTAACATCAGCATTCTTCAAATTCTAGCGTACGCCCTTTTGCAACATGGAAGACTCCTCTCCAGATTATAAGGAACTCTTTTTGCAAGCGCAGCTCGCACAACAAGAGGCGGAACGCGGGCGACAAGAGGCAGAGTGCGCACAACGAGAGGAATATGAAAGGCGACAAGAGGCAGAGCAAGCCACTCGGAAGACAACTCTGCCCGAATTTCTCGACGCGTGCCATGTCCACCTCTACTCCAGTCTCGTGGTCCAGACTGACCTGTCTATGTCTACGAAGGGCAATCCGTCCAACGCAGATAACAAAGTTCGGCCAGAGGAGATTCGGGTTTAGGAGGACTTTCCTAAGCAACAAGAGAAGATGTGGCAGGACCTTGTAAACAGTGACTTCATGACACAGCAACACTTCACTTCGACCAATGCGCTCCAGGAGACCGGGAGAAGCGTATCTCGCCGTAAGATAGGCTCCGAGCTCGACCTGCACTTTTTCGAGCGCTTGACAGTGGAAGACCAAGTGTCTCTTGTTATCGAACATCTCTACGCGGATCCGCATCTACGGCAGAAATACAAACTTCGGGGGTCAGTGCAGTTTGAGAACCATGACTAATACGAACACCACCAACGCCGCCATTTATCATCCACACCAATCCACCGTTGTTAGCACCTCACCGGAATGGAGACCCCTTCTCTACCTCAAAGCTGCAGTTCACGCGTACTGCAATGGTTATCCTCTACCTCCAGCTCGCATCCCATTTTGCTGCACTTGTCAACTAAGAATCATCCTCTCCTGCCTTCCACGCCGCCTTACGACGCGACCCCCGCGCAAGCGCAAGTTCGATGAAGCCTTCCCCAAGAACGACGTGATGCCGACGCCGCGCGCAACGCACTCTGAAGCCGGAAGTCAATCAAACGTCACAGAATTGACAGAGAGAACAAATTTCACCGTCAGCGCGAAGCAGAAGGGAGGGTCAAGATCTCCTAGTCCAGCTCGAAAACTGTTAAGACTGTTGGAAGAAGCAGAGCCGCCGTTGAGATGCTATCAGCAGGGAACAGTAGAACTTCCTCCGCCCGCATTGGAGTTGCTCGGAACATTGTCACGAAGTTTGTGGAAGGGCGTTATTCCAACATGTTTCAAGGTGAGCTTGCGTCCTCCATAACTGCAACTCTTGTCTAAGTAGTCTAGGACCGTCTTGCAAAAGCGAATCCTCAAGGATATGTTCTTATTGACGACGATATGTGGTACGATGAAAACACCCTATCTCACGAAGAGCTCGAACGTCTCTGGGGGAAGGTCCAAGCTGTCTACAATCAGGCCAAGGATTGCTTCAATGAAACACAAGGACGAGAATGCTTGGATTGAGATCGTCAAGACCGTTTGGTGGGCTGTTACGGTGAACTCGGAGTGGGACATCACTAAAGCTAGGAGCATGTTGGAATTGAATAGCATGTACGTTACATTCCCCGCATCTGCACTTTTTACATTCGAAGTGTCCGTCCATGTGTGCTTATACCTTCTCATCCCGCCAGACAAACCCAGCAAATTGAACCCTCTCTACTTCCGATCTCGAAATCCACATCTCTTCCGTTCAGCAAAAAGGCCGACCTGGCCGTCGCCTTTTCACGAAAGCACCCAGACGTCGGTCCTCTTGTCGACAAAGTGCGATCCCGTTGGAACGATTTTAGTCTATCACAAATGATAGACGCCTACACACAAACGGTACCATTGCAATGCGGATTCGAAGTGAAAGAGTGCGGAGGAGATTCTAATGAGGCGGACATGCAATTGGGGATATGGTCGGCAGCGGGACTGCAATTGCTCAAGCAGCAACGGTCAGCAGTGACGGGCTCGTGGGAGATTTTACCCTTCGTGGGTGGGACAATTGTAGGACATGAGTGGAGAGTACATATTACTTGGAAGGATGAGAACGGCGGTGTGGTCAGTCATTCCGTTTCGTATTGCTCTGCATTTCGCATCGCATGTTGCCTGCATCCGAAATTGCGTTAACTGATATTGTACAGTACGATGTCTCACAGTGGAGAGACCTTATTGTCAGCACTGCAAGCCTACCAAAAATCTTTGTCCTTTTCCGTCTTGTCAAAAGGATATGTAACTGACTGAAAGAGATATATTGGCCTTGGTTAAAAGATAGCGTTCTGGAACCACTGTCTTGATGAAATGGACGCATACTTCATGGAAAGGAGGGATGAGATCAAGGATGCTATAGTGGTTCTCGTGTGCGTACAGGTAGTGAAGCTAACGCACTCCCAAGGCCCACCAGTGGCAATAACCAATAATACACACCCAAAGTCATTCTTCATCACGCCTAAAAGCGTCAGCGCCACTCTCACAAGAGGATGGCTAGAGTGGATCGGCTGCCCTTCCTATCTGTGGTGGCGACATTGTATGCTAAATTGCTTTCATTACCGTTATACATAAAATAGGATTAGAGTCTAAGCTCTATGTTCTCTATTTGCTACTGATTTCGAGTTGCAAGCGATGATATTATATATAGGTGTTGAGAACTAAGAATCCGTTTCCGGAGCTGCAAGCATTCTTCTATAAGAAAAATTGCGTCGTCGTTGCCGCCCTTGGCCTTGAGCGTAAATGCGAGATTGTTTATGCTGGTCGGCGTTTCTAGATGTTCCTCCTGCCCTATACGTCGACGCTAGGTTGGCCACGCTGGTTAGCGTGGATGATTCTCCGCAAGCTCTAGTTCCTCTTCCCACAACTATCACCATTAAACAGTTTTCTTTTATCAAGTTTAATAGTTGATTTATAATTTCGCGCTCCTTAAAAGAGCTACTACGTATAAAAGGGGTTGAAAACCGAGCACACATCGTGGAAGGTAGACGATTACTTTCATCTAAAAAGAGCGATTAGAATATTAGAACAAAAAATAACAAAAATAAAAATAAAAGCGTAGAGGTCTAATAAAGCAAATAGAGCCATTTAAATTTTATATTCCAGAACGAGTGCCGCTGCGCCACGAAATAGGAATACACTCGAAACAGTACCCACCTGCTGCGAAAATCAAAGGAAGCAAGGCGGACGAAGTGCAATAGGTTTTCCTTCCCTAAGAGGGATTTCCTGTATCAAGACAGATAGAAACACCTGATAAGCTACAACTTGGACAGGCGCAACAGCACAAATCATCTTATACTATTAGTTCTAATATTCTTTTCTCAAAGATCCCTAACGTGTTTCATCACCGAGTCGTCAATATCACCGAGCCGACAGCGCCCACCGATCCCGCATCATCCCAGACGAACCAGTATAATGCCTCAA
>MU001681.1:1017275-1068847 GCA_010093515.1 Lineolata rhizophorae | reverse complement strand
CGACTCGGTGATATTGACGACTCGGTGATGAAACACGTTACTTGTATAGTAGGTTTAATCCAGATTTACGGACATACCACAGTGAAAGCTACCGTAGTATTATTGTAAAAATAAAAGAATGGTCACCCACGCTTATAAAATAGTGTCCTTTTACGCTAATGATAATAACTAGAACAAGCAGCTATCCTTTATAGAAGAGAGCTTAAGCTCGTAAGGTTATAAAGCTCTACAGGATCCTATCTTATAGACCTAGGGGATAGAATTTATTCCTTTTACTAAAGGATAATAATTTCTAGCAAGTGTATTAGAAACTGCGCTGTAAAAGATAAGCGGGTCACGTAAGTAGAAGGGTCTAGCAGCATGAGCTTTGGGGCGGCATAACAGAAAATAACGGCGCAAAGCCAAGCGCTGTCCGTCCATGTGTCTAGCCCACTAGATCCAGCTACAGCCAAGATAAAAAGGAAAGGAAAAAGGAATCGCTTTATTTCCTCGGACGGACAGCTACCAATTGAAAAAGGTCAACAACTACAACATCAAATCATCACCACTCCAATCCCACACCCTCTACAAGTCCATTCGATTGGCGCCACCTCCCATAACTATAAACCCCCCCCCAATTCATTTCCCACCACTCCTTCTCTCTGCCACAGCCTCCAAGTCTAGAGCGCGCAATACGCCACCATCCGGCCCCCGCCCTGACCTACAGCTTCGTGCCCTCGGCCATGTTCGACATGGGCCACTGGTAACCCGCCGCGTCGCTAAACTTGTACCCGTACGACGCGGTGAAGTCGTCCAGAACGCCGGGGCCACGAGACCCTATCCGCGTCACCAATGTCAGCCAGCCGCCGCATCGCCAAACAGGGAGAAACCCGCCGTGCGAGTTTCCAGATCCCCGGATGTCTCAATCACGAAACGAAAGGGGAAAAAGACAAGAGCGAAAGTGTAAAGCTCACCATAAGGATAATCCATGGGCACAATCTCCGAATTCTCATCAAGATAATGCAGCAGCGGCGTGAAGATGCGCCAACTCGCATCCAACTCGTCGTCTCTCACAAAGTTGCTATGGTCGCCTTTGATAGCGTCGAGGATTAGACTCTCGTACGCCTCGGGGATCTTGAGGTCCGAGAACCGGCGGCGATACGTCAAGTCGAGCTCCGTGACCACCGTCTGCATGCTCAAGCCGGGGAGCTTCGAGTTCATCTTGATGTAGACCGACTCGTTGGGTTGGACGCGGATCACGAGCTCGTTGCGCGGAATGTCCTTGAAGATGCCCGACGTCACGTCCTTAAACTGGATCCGCACCTCCGTCTTCTGCTCATTGAGCGCCTTGCCCGCCTTGAGGATGAAAGGCACCCCGTCCCAGCGCTCGTTCTTGATGTACGCCACCATGGCTGCGAACGTCGGGCACCGGCTGTCCTTGGGCACCGTGTTGTCCTCCTTGTAGCCCGGCTTGGTCCCGTCTAGCGACTTGCCGTACTGCCCGATGATCACGTTCTTAGGCTCGATCGACGGCATACCTCGCAGGACGCGCACTTTCTCGTCGCGGATGTCCTCGGCCGAGAAGGAGATGGGGCGTTCCATGGTCAGGAGCGTGAGAACTTGGAGAAGATCTGCGGGACGAGGGTCAGCGCGTTGCGTTTGAGACGTCTTGCGTTGGCGAAGGAGCTAGGACGTACGGTTCTGCATGACGTCGCGAATGATACCGAACTCGTCGAAGTAGCCGCCGCGGCCCTCGGTGCCGAATGGCTCCTTGAATGTGATCTATTCGTCATTAGCCTAACAGGTCTCTAGCCGAAGCTAACCATCGGTCTAACGACGTATTGTTGAGGATAGAACGCCGCCGCCGATATGTCTCCTGTACGTACCTGTACGTTGTCGATGTGATTCCTGTTCCAGTTGGCGGAGAAGAACTCGTTGCCGAAGCGCAGGATCAGGATGTTCTTGACCATCTCCTTGCCGAGGTAGTGGTCGATGCGGAAGAGCTCGTCCTCCTTCCAGTCGGGCTCTAGGGCACGTTGCAGGTCGCGCGAGCTGGGTAGGTCCTTACCGAACGGCTTCTCGACCTATGCGACAGAGAAAGCAGACAGGATCAGTTTTCATTCCCTCCTCCGTCTTGAATGTCAACCTGGTAAAGCTGGAAGGCATGCTTACAATGACGCGCGCAATCCCCTTAGTCGGGTAGCAGCAGCGCTTGAGGTGCTGCGACACAGAGATGAAGACGGACGGCGGTAGCGCCATGTAGAAGATGCGGTGCGTCTCCGGGCGGCCTTTCTCAAGGTCCTCGAGGTGGGAACGTAGGCCGATGAACGATTCATCTTTGTCGTACTGGCCCGAGACGTACGTGCACAGCTTGAGGAAGCCCTGCAGTTGGTCCTCCATCTCTTTGGACGGCGTCTTGATGTACTTCTGTACCCGCCGCTGGTACTCGGCATGGTCCATCTTGGTCCGCGCATAGCCGACGATCTTGACATTGTTGGGAAGAAAATTGTTGCGGTACTAGGGTGGGCGTTGCCGACTGCGTTAGATTTGGGTGCTCTGGAGTAGGTGTGAACTCTGGAATCGAAGCTTCCGGGGTTTCGCAGCATTAGGTGGGGCTGACAGGAGCGGGCTCCGGAATGAGGGAACTTCCCCGCCATCGCCGCAGCTGGGATACTCGCAGCAAAGAAGCTGACGAGGCAAGGGTAGAATGAATTGACGATGGTACAAGCCTATCCGGCCTATTTTGGATAGGGGATATTCCGACGAACGGGTTACAGAGCAATGATGTCGTTGACTTACAAGACCGAACAATGCCGGAAACTACGAAGATTTCCAAGTTAGCGGCAAGACCAAAAAAAAAAAAAAAAGAAAAGAAAAAAAAGAAGCTCGGTGTTGCAATCCGCTCTTCGCTCGAATTTTTCCGAGGAAATCGCTATTTGCGCCAAAGGTTGCGAGTAACAACGTACCGTCTTCTTCTGTGCTAAGTCACCCGAGGCACCAAGTACCACGATGACAGTGTTGTCCATGAGCTCGATGTTGCTGTTGGCGCATTCCATCGCGGGCGGTTGCGCGCCCACCCCGCGGAGTTAGCTAGCTGTGCTGCCGGGCTGCCCCTCCATGGGGCAAAATAACAACTCCGTCGAACACGCGCAGCGATCGGAACCCCGCCGGCGCATCACCAAGCCCGGGATCATTTCTTTGCGCGGCAGAAGACGAAAGAGAGCGAAAATTCGGAGGAAGGGGAGAAAGAAAGGGGAACTCGGCGGCAAAGTGCACGGGTTGCTCGCGCGGTGAGAGGCGGGATTGTGGGCGTCGAGCTGGTTGCGACGAGGCGAACGGGCTGCGTGGAATGGCGGGGTGCGGAACTGCGGTACTCACCCAGCATTGGCCTCCACCTCCGGCGAGATCATTGTGTCCGCCATGGCGCCGGCAGCAGCTGCGCTAGACGGGAAGGCTTCCTTCGCGGGAGGAGCGGGCGGCTAGGGAGCGCCGGCCGGTCGGTCTGCGCCGCGTAGAACGGAGAAGACGGGAAAAAAAGGGAGGGGGAACCGCAGGGCAACGGGCGCAGTACAGCAGCTGCTATTATGCGAAGTGGGAAGTGCGGGCCCAGGTTGGATGAAGAGAGAAGGGGGGTCTGGCGGCAGAGAGACGAGGGAGAGCTCTGGCAAGGTGCGGCGGGACGTGTGTCGTGGGGTCGGCCGGTCGGCGAGGTGAACCCCCAGGCGCTTGACGAGGGGCCGTTTTGACGTGGGTAAAAGCGGCCTGGGAGACCGATGTGCGCGCGCCCACTCTTTTTCCTTCCCCTTCTTCCCTCTTTACCCTTCACCTCCGCGTCCCGCGGGATTACCTAGGGAGCTCTTCCTTAGCAACGGCTTAGCAACTTGGCGGGCTGTGCGATTTACCGAGCTTTGTCAGAAGATCGGGGACGGAGGTACGCCGCAGGACTTGCCGGACTTTAGGAGCCCAGCGCTGTGACGCAACGCGGCCGTGCTCGACTTGAGCCTGCTGCAACCCGTTGGCTCGTCCGGCCTCTCCGTCCCTTTCGGCGTGCGCGCTCTTCTTTCCCGTCTCTCGCGTTTCTGTCTTGTCTCCCTTTACCGTGCTCGCGCCACTGACTGCTGAAGCACCGACTGAGAGCAGCTTTGTTGTATCAGACCCCGAGGATCAGAGGAAGACTTGACGCACGGCCGAAACAAAACGCCAACGCAGCACGGGAGAATGGCCAAGCAGAAGCCCTGAGTGACGGAGATGAGGGTGCAGGGCCGGGCAATCTATATTTGCATTCCCGTTACGGAGTAAGAATAGCAGCAGCAACAGCAGCAACAGCAGCAGTAGTCCACGATGCGGAGTACGCCTGGATGGTGCCGATGATGCCTATTGCCCTAGCTCAATGCCAGTGTCGTGGCCCAGGGCAAAATGCCATGCCGCCATCAGTCAGCCTCTTACGGGATTGACGGCACCGTTTATAATACCGATTAAGCTGACCCACCGGCCTCGAGGCGAAAGCGGCGCGCACGACAGAATTGCCCCGCCGCCTCGCCCCGCCATCATGTCTTGACTCAGCAAAACGGCATGTTCGGCTTTTTGGTGGCTGCAAAACTGTGCCCTTTCATCCGGAATCCACGAGCGCTATTGTGCGCCTTCGAGAAATTGGTCGTGCCTCAGCAACATCGCAAGTATTGCTGTGGCGTCTTTCTGGAGCAGGACCCACAGGAGCCACCATCGCCGTTGTCGGAGGTGTGTGAGAGCAGAGCTCCCCACCACCTCCCTGCCCCCATCGCTTGCCGCAGCTAAGCGCCTCGCTCCGTCAGATTGGCGCCTGTTTTACCACTCCACACTCGGCTCAGGCATCGAAAGCTTACCGCTAATGGAGGAGAAGAAAATGTTGAAAATATCCTTATGATGAGGGAATTCTTCCAAGTCAGAAATGCCCAGAAGCACACCATCGCCCGGATGATGGCGGATGCCTGCTCTATTCAGTGGAAACTGCCGTCCCTGGCCGTGGGGCGGCGGGGTGGGGCCGGCAAGGTGCTGGCAGGCGAGCTTTCCGCGCGGAGCTTGATACTGCCCACCTAGCAGTGGAAAGGGCAAAGCGCAAATGAAAGAAAAAGAAGAATTCGCGCTCGGTCGAATCGCATGTTTTGCATTTTGCCGCTCCTGCGTATGTACTTGGCTCTTTTTCGAAGCGTTCTGGCCCCCTTTGGCACGGACACGAGCACAATGCTGCGGCGAATGTCACAGCTTTGGGAGCTGCACGGGCAGCCGTCGCGTACGCAACGTCGCACCTGTTCTGAAGGGAAACCGAGTGCGTCCGCACACCGCATGTTCCAGTAGGCTTGCGAGAGAACTTTTAGATCCTGGCACATTCTTTAGAGCTTCCAACCGATGCAATATTCTTTCTTTACTTTTTTTTTCCCTTCGATATCGCGTACCAGAGAAGAAAAGCGAGTCCGCGCAATCGTCTGCAAGCGGAAGCGTTCTCCCCGGAGTAACTAGATTAGTGAGATTGGCGTTCGCCGACCCTCAACCGCAGAAGCACTCTGTAATGGGACACTCCATTCCATTCTTTCTGATATAGAGCGACGATCCTTATCGTTGGCTGTCAACAGTGATGTGCAATCGTACAACGAAGCTAAGTGCTGGAGTGCTGACTGCCTCGAGCCGTACAGTACCGTCGCCCGAATCGCCCAACACCTAGTGCCATTCGCAACTTACTATCTCTACTCAACACGTCCATAGCCGTCGAGTATTACCAATTCGAGTGCCGACGAATCATTCCGCAGGTACGTATGACTAGCAACGCCGAACGCACGCTGTATTTCCGCAACAGGAAATTCCGATCGGTATTCAAAGCTATAGCACGCTAGCCGCGGTGGTGGATAGCCAGTGGGAGGCCAAGCTCAAGGGCACGTGAACGCTAATTGGTGAGCGATGGAGGAAAGGACTCGGGGAATGGTTTTTGCGGCAGCAGTGTAGTTCCATTTACCTCCTCCGTAGCAAAAGGTCGGGGTGGAGGATTTGGATGCTGGCTTGTGGTCGCGCCATGGAGCGCATTTGATCCCCAAGTTCGAATATAATGCAGCGTAATAAGGACCCATTGTTTCGGAGATTCTGCACTGAAAAAGCGCAGTCTCGGGCCTGACATTTTCGACGCGAAGGAGTCTCGCTGATGTCGAGGGCAATGCGGAGTCTTCGTGACTGGCCTGACGTTCGTGTCTGTATTACTTGTAGTTTCATTTCTGGAGAGCCTTATGATTAGTTTCGCAAACAAAATCAAGACGAAAAATCGCGATGAAAATTTATTTTGCGATGAAGGCATTTGTTAAGCAGGTTGATGTGCCGGGTAGCCATGGTGACTGGAAGCTTGGAAGCGTTGCTTGTGATTATGTAGTTGCTCCTGAGGGTCGCTAAGCGAACATGACATAAGCGACCGCCCACCACGGCGCCGCTGAATTCCGCACCGGAACCACCCAAATCGCGCACCCATCACGACGCCTCAACTTAACGACAACAAGACCTTCGCCAGCGTCAACCCCCTTCTAGGACCGGAGACACATCGCCCATCCCGGCGCAGGCGCAGCTCCGTCTTCCTGTCCCCTCCCTTTTTCTTCTTTCTTGACGTCTTGCGTGCGATCGCTGCGGTGTGCCCGCGGTTCAAAAGCCCGGTCAAGATGCCGTCCGGACAGGGCCATAGGCGTATGTTCACACCGTCCCTTTTAATTTTCCAGCTGTACTATGGAGTATTGGCGCGCCTGCTGTGCTGATACAGTTACGCGTTGGGGCTTTGAACAATACTTGTGCACGTTTGGAGATTTTGCTAACATTGGCTTGATTCTAGTATACGTGAAGTGAGTCACCACGATGATTTTGATATCCCCATCTTTCAACACATGGTAGCGGGCCTGCGGGCCCTTTGTCTAGGAGACGTGGACAGTGCTCGGAAGGATACTGCCCGCTTAGTAACGCCGCATTCTTGGGCACACCAGGCAATCGCGATATATCTAAGGATGGCTAATCCGGTTTTCATCTCCACGTAGGGGTCGGCACCTGAGCTACCAGCGCGGCAAGCGCAACACGAACCCGGGCACCAGCCTTCTCAAGATCGAGGGCGTCGACGACACGAAGGCCGCGACGTGAGTTTTGCGCCCCTGACCTGAACCAAAACGACACGCCTACCCTGGTGGATGTCATTGCTGACGCACGCGCGCTGGGGATAGGTTCTACTGCGGCAAGAAGGTGGCGTTCGTGTACCGCGCGCAGCGGGAAGTCCGGGGCTCCAAGATTCGCGTCATCTGGGGGAAAGTTACTCGTCCACATGGTATGGCGCACCTTCATCACGATATCAACATCGACAGGCTCGAGCCCTTCCACCAACGTGTTCACGCCTGGGGTTGGAGACTGGCTGGACAATTTGGCTGATTTGTGGGTCAACAGGCAACTCCGGCGTGGTGAGGGCGCAGTTTAGGCGCAACCTGCCTCCTAAGTCCTTCGGTGCTTCAGTTCGGGTGATGCTCTATCCGTCTTCGATATAGGTGCTGGAAGTGGGTCACGGACACGCGAGCGAGTGAGGTATGGAGTTGGGGATGCAAATAAGGCCGTTTGAAGTGGTAGAGTGCCGATAATGGCGGAGGCCGGCGGGGTCATTAGGCTCCCGAGGGTTGAAGCAGGAATATGATTAAAGGGAGATGTGGCAGTCAGGAGCAAAGTCCTCTTTTCCTCCTGCGGTCAATTGCGGCTCTTGCTTTTGCCTTGCCTCCTTTTCGGCATCATGATCGAGTCACCTCGGCATATGGCCTTTACTGCTCGGAAATGCGTTTTAACCAACGCGGCTTTTTTTCTACCACCTTGATGCAAATGCAAAGATTCCTCAAATCCAAAATTGAGAGACTAGCTTGTTGTGTTCGGGTGACGCGACCACTGGCGGACAGCTGCAACTATCCGATCACCTGCTAAGTGACTTAATATGCTATGTCAGCATAGCAATGTTGAGTGTGAAATTCGGCCCTGCGCTGGTGTCGCTCGGGTAAAGCAGGGACGGCGGGATGGACTCGGGAACTTGGTGGCTGCCGTTCGCTTGCGTGACCCCCACCAATCAGCAGAGATATCGGCCGATAGCTATAGCTTCGGTCCCGTCAACCACGGACCGCACCTTTGCTTTTCGCACCCCAGCCGTACGACGCACTCTCCCAACTCTCCACATGCACGACCTTCTACGATGACAAGCTCTGCTCGGAGTGGATTTTCTCGCATTGCATTTCCTTAGCTATCGCGTCTTTCTTTCAGTGTCGTATCTTTGTCGCTAGAGACTCGAGTTGAGTTTACGATACGCCCGTTGCGGCTGATAAAGGGCGACTCGGCCGTCATGGCGGCCGAGGACGAGGAGAGCGCCCCGTTGCGGAAGGGAAGCGTGGATAGCACTCAGAGCAACGGGGACCTGTATAGGCAAGAGACGAACATGAGCCAGTGAGTGCTGGGACACGCCCTGTGGTTAGTTGGTCGTGGCGTTGATGGAGTGCTGATAAACGCGTCGCGTACAGAGCTAGCTTCTTCTCCGACGTGGAGATGGCACACAATGAGGTTTGTTTTGAGATTATACCACGCGGTTCTCTCCCACTGCGGTTGCTTTTCAAAACCTTCACCAGGAAAAGCTACAGACGTGGCACGATGGCGCTGGCGCGCCACGCCATGGGCTTATTGCGGCATCGTGGCAACACAGATAGTCACACAGAACCGGGCAACTCCAAGCTAACCTTCTAATCCCTCCGTATAGATATTTTCCGGCCCCATGTCCGAATCCGTCCCCAACAGCACCGCCTCCTTCGCTCACCGCAACCGCGCCGCCTCCACTGGCAGCTTCGCCTTCTACGACGAGTCGCATGACGCCGAGATCGACGCGTGGATGGACGAGGAGGGCGCCATATTAGACGATCTGGACGAAGAAGCCGACGGCCACGCCGTCTACGAACCCGAGGAGATGCTGCCGGAGGAAGATGAGGAAGAAAGCGAAACGACGTCCACATCGGGCGAGGGCTACGCGGGGTCCCCCGACGACCTCGAGCTCGGCACGACGCCCAGCAGCGCGGTCCACAAGCGGCGGGCGCGCCGCTCGACCGACCTGTCCAGCCTGCCGCGACGGTCCCGCGGCTCGCGCGACTCGGCGGGGTCCGGGGCCGGGGCGCCGCTGCTGCCGCACCGGCGGTCGTCGACGAGCTCGCGGGGCAGCAGCGCGGCCGGAGGGCTCGGCTATCTCGGGCGCGCCAGCCAAAAGCTGCACATCCAGACCGAGGACATGGACATCGTCATTACGGGGTTCCGGACGGCGCAGCTCGGCTTCGCGGCATACGTGGTGCTGTGCGTCTTGACCGGCGGCTTGCTGTATCTGGTGTTTAGGTGGGTGCCGAAGTGGCGGATCCGATTGGTCGGGGCGAGGACGCTGCTCAGGGAGTGCGAGTGGGTGGCGGTGGAGGACCAGTGGGGCGGGATGGAGGAGTTGGGCGTGGGGAGGCAGGCGTACGGGCGGTCGTTGAGCTCTGTTTTTGGGCCCGAGGACGAGAAGGGGTTGCAGAGGCGGTGGCGGAGGAGGCTGAGGAGGAGAAGGAGCAGCTACATGGAAAGCGAACCGGACGATTATGCGACCGATATCGAGGACGACGACGATTACGACGACGATAATGACCCTGTGGTCAGACAGCTTCGTACGCTAGACTATCGATACATGCGCTTTTGCTACCACCCGCTGAGGGACAAGTTTGTCCCAGGGAACACTTGGAAGGATCGGGCGTGGACAGACGCCTCTGCATTGCGGACCGGGCTGGACAGCGATGAGAGGGAATCTCGAACCCGTTTGTTCGGCCCCAACCTTATTGACATTGAACAGAAGAGTATCGCAGCTATCCTGGTCGACGAAGTGCTCCACCCGTTCTACATTTTTCAAATTTTCAGCTTGATTCTCTGGGCTGCCGACGATTACTACTATTACGCCGCTGCCATTCTGGCCATTTCGCTCTTTGGCATCGGCGCCGCTCTGCAGGAGACGCGCGCCAATCAGCGCAAGATGCACGAATTAAGCCGCTTCGAGTGCGCGACACGCGTCCTGCGGTCCGGATTCTGGCGACAAGTCCCCTCGGCTGAGCTGGTGCCGGGCGACGTCTTCGAAGTGTCGGATCCGGGCCTCTCCCAAATGCCCTGCGACTGCTTGCTCCTCAGTGGCGACGCCATCGTGAACGAAAGCATGTTGACGGGCGAGTCCCTGCCCGTCAGCAAGATGCCCGTGACCGACGACGCCCTCGCCCAGCTTTCGCTTGGCACGCCCTCGGTGCACCCGGCCGTCGGCAAGCACATGCTATTTTGCGGGACGCGCCTCGTGCGCGTGCGGCGCCCGCCTCCGCACGATTCGGCCGGCCACCCGGCGCACGCGTCGCACGCCGACGCCGAGGACGAGCCCGCCGCGCTCGCCATGGTGGCCCGCACGGGCTTCAACACCACCAAGGGCGCCCTCGTGCGCTCCATGCTCTTCTCCAAGCCCGTCGGCTTCGAGCTGCACCGCGACGCGTTCCGGTACGTGGGCGTCATGGCGGTGGTCGCGGCCATCGGGTTCCTGGCCTCGGTGGCCAACTTTGTGCGCCTGGGCGTCGAGTGGCACGTCATTGTGGTGCGCGCGCTCGATCTCATTACCATTGTGGTGCCGCCGGCGTTGCCAGCCACATTGACGGTGGGGACGACGTTCGCCCAGGAGAGGCTGAAGAAGAAGAGTATCTTTTGCATTGCGCCTCAGAGGGTCGCTGTAGGGGGCAAGCTAGATGTCGTGTGCTTTGATAAGACGGGGACGTTGACAGAAGATGGTTTGGACGTCTTGGGCGTGAGGGTTGTTGAGAAGCCAAACAAAAGTGGAGGCGATACCGTGCCAGACGGCGATGGTAGTCGCAGCAGCGAGAGCGACACGCGCTTCTCGCCCCTTATTGCTTCCCCTGAGACATTAGTTCCGACAAACAAGCTCGCGGCAACTCAATCCACAGATGCCGATATCGATTACTCTCCCCATCGCGCCCTGCTCTATGCAATGGCAACTTGCCATACTCTCCGCCATATTGACGGCGCACTGGTCGGCGACCCGTTAGACGAGCGCATGTTCGCCTTTACGGGATGGTCCTACGAAGAAGGCACCGGCGGCGAAGACGCCGGCGGCGGACCAGTCGATGAGGACGTCCTCGGCGGCAGCGGCTCACTGCCTCAACAGCCCCGGCTGAGCCCGTCGGTGGCGCGGCCGCCTCCTCCACCAGAGGACGATGCCAACGGCGACACGTCGAGCTCGTACGAATCGTCCGACGCGGACTCGGCGCACGCGGTCCTGCGGAAGCGGACCAAGCCGCTCGAGCTGGGCGTGCTCAAGGCGTTTGAGTTCGTGTCGCAGTTGCGGCGGTCGAGCGTGGTGGTGAGGCGGTTTGGAGAGAAGGGTGGGGAGGTTTATGTGAAGGGGGCGCCTGAGGTAATGGAGGAGATTTGTAGGAAGGAGAGCTGTAAGTATGATTTTTTTTTTTTCCTTTTTGGTTAACTACATCGGTTTTTCCGGCGTAGGTTTTACTGGGCCTACGTTTCTGCTTTGGTATCTTCCAGTCAATCTGAGAGATGACTTGTTTGCTCTATAAATTGCGTCCCTGCCCGCTCTTTACGGCAATTTTGGTATTGGAAGGCATGGTTATTTCGCAGGTATTCAACCTTTGTGGAACGAAGCTTACATGAGAAGTACAACCGCACTTCTGATTCATCGTAAGCGTGGATAGATAGTAACTTTCAGTCTACGAGATGACTAGATACTGTCCTCGTTTTCACTGATTATGTTCTATTGTACCAATGATTTGTAAATATCGGTGTAGCTTTCGTCTCCTACGAGGTTTTTTTGCTAATCTTTCCTGTATCACAGTTCCCGCAGATTACGAAGATCTGTTGAGTCACTACACTCACCGAGGGTTCCGAGTTATCGCCTGCGCGACGAAGTCCATCCCGAAATTAAATTGGGTGAAGGTGCAAAAAATGAAGCGCGAGGAGGCTGAAACTAACCTCACGTTTGTCGGGTTCATCATTTTCGAAAACAAGTTGAAAGGCCGCACCACCGAGATCATTGGTGAGCTCGGCCGTGCTAACATTAGACGGGTTATGTGTACTGGGGACAACATTCTCACGGCAATCAGCGTGGCACGCGAGTGTGGAATGATAGACAAGACCGCTTATTGCTTCATTCCACACTTCGTACATGGAGATGCACATACAGCACTGTCACAGATCAGTTGGCATAGCGTGGACAATCCAATGGTGCAGCTAGATGAGAAAACACTGAAGGTATTTCAGGATCGCAAGTTTAATTTCTCGAATGAATCGCTAAATTGCAAACAGCCACTACCTCCGCCTGCAGATGTTGATGTATCGTTACCATACGACATGTCCAACTTCAAGAATTACTCCCTAGCAGTCACAGGCGATGTATTTCGATGGATTGTGGACTATGCCAAAGAAGACTCGGCTTTAATGCACGCGGTAGGCTATCTAGACACTACATGACGGTACTGGAATTGCTAATGTAGTGCTCCAGATGCTTGTAAGAGGCCAGGTGTTCGCCCGAATGTCGCCAGACGAGAAACACGAGTTGGTCGAAAAGCTCCAAGGCATCGAGTACTGCTGTGCTTTCTGCGGTGACGGTGCAAATGATTGTGGAGCTCTCAAGTCGGCTGATGTTGGCATTTCTCTGTCCGACGCGGAAGCCTCTGTGGCCGCGCCGTTCACAAGTAGAATTTTTGATATCTCTTGTGTCCCGGAAGTCATAAGGTTCGTGGTGGAGTACTCGTCAAAGAATTTGGTGTTTCCTATCACCTAATATACTGACGTTTGACCGCAGGGAAGGACGCGCGTCGTTGGTGACAAGTTTCACTTGCTTCAAGTACATGAGCTTGTATTCCGCTATCCAATTCACGTCGGTCAGCTTCCTGTATGCTACGGCGTCGAATTTGGGTGATTTCCAGGTATGTGGGACTCGGTGCCTTGACTCTACTCAAAACCGGGCGTCTTGCTTACTGTGGGCTAGTTCCTGTACATTGACCTTTTGGTCATTCTTCCGATCGCACTTGCCAGTAAGTTGCGCCAGGACAAGCTGCACAGGACCTTCTTGGGAAACTTGCTGATGCAATCTCAGTGGGCTGGACCGCCGCATATCCCATACTTTCGACAAAACCGCCAACGGCTAGCCTCATGTCGCGGATAGTTCTCATCCCGTTGCTTGGCCAAATAGCCATCTGCGTCCTCATCCAGGCGGTGGCGTACAAAACAGTCCAATCGCAGCCGTGGTACGTGAGATCATTTTGTGATTTGCTCTCGGGCGATAGATTCCCGAGAGGTCCACCAAAGAAAGAATCTGACGTTAGGATATTTTTGCCGCACATATAGGTTTAAGGCGCCGCAGCTGGACAAGGACAAGTCTAACTCCAAGAACTCCGAAAATACTGCCCTGTTCCTTGTCTCATGCTACCAGTACATCCTGTCGGCAATTGTGCTAAACATCGGGCCTCCCTATCGACAACCCATGAGAACCAATAGTAAGTGGCCTGGCCCGAAGCCGTGGATACGAATGGCAAAACGGCAAAAAGATCGTCTGATCAGATCATTTTGCTAATCTCCAACGACCAAATCGTAGTGCCCTTGATGATCGCCATCCTGCTTACTTTTCTCGTTTCGACGTACATGCTGTTCGCTCCGGCCCGCTGGTTATTCGAGCTGATGGAGCTGACATTCATGAGTCCCGGATTCAAATCCTTCCTCTTCGCCCTTGGCGTCGGTGGCTTTGCCGTTTCCTATCTGGCCGAACGCCACATCTTTCCCAGTCTGGCTGGCCTGATGGGTACCGCAAAGCGCATACTCCGATCGGATCATCGGAGGGAGCGAAAACGGTACGAGACGATCGAGGAAAGCATGCGCACATGAGAGGCCATGTTCTGCGGGGAGGGTTAAAGACGCATGCCACCTCCAGCCAGAAAAACGGCTATCTGCAACCCCCGGGGGTTTTCAGCAGAAAAAGCAGCCATCGTCTCTCTGTTTGCCGGACACCTCCCTATTTCGTGGGCCCTCCATATGCCTCCAGCCGCCTGCCCGTACAGGCGTGTTGCAGCCGGGACGGGCATCCTGCGGTCCGATTTTCTGTCGGAAAGCAAGGGCCTCAGCAATCCAGCGGGCGGCGCCTCGGTGTGATGCAAAAAGGCGGGCGTGCATGGGCAGACCCGACGGAGAGGAACGGCTGGGGAGGGGGGCTGGTCGGTTCGGGCGCGGTGCCGTGCGCGCGCACGCAGCGGGCCGCCGCCGCGGCCGTCGGCCAAAAGCGAGCGCGAGAGAAGGGCAGCGCGGGCGCGGGTTGCCACGCCCCGAATCCGCCGCCTGCCGCCCGCCTCCCGCCGCCGACGTCGCCGACGTCGCCCCCGCCAAAAATGCACACCACGCGCTTGCGAATGCAGCGAATGCGGCGATTTCGGCGAGGTCGGCGGGCCGTCCTGGATGGCGGGCTGGAGGATGAGACCACGATGCGTTCGCCACTGCCGCTGCCGCTGCGCTCCTTCCGATGCGCGTGGGTCTTTTTCTGCGCCGTGCAGGCCGAGCCGCGTCGTCGCGCGTTTCTCCGTTTTCCCAACTTTCTCCCGCCTCTCTGCTGGGCTGCGTGTTGACCGCCTTTTTGCCCGCCTGTTCGGCGCCGCGGTCTCGATCGAGGACGTTGGGGTGCTTGCGCGGAGATGCGGAGGGAGGGGGCAAGGGGAGAGATGCAAGCAGGGGTTCTCCGTACGGGGGCTTGCGTTGGTTGTTTAATTGTTGTTCAACCGTCCCGCGACGCAGTCTGGGACGAACAGCACGCAGCGGCGCAGCGGTAGCAGCAGCGACGGCCTCGAGCAGCTGGCTAGACGGGCGGATGGATGGATGTAGGTGTGTGTCTGGAAGTGTGCATGCGCCCGTGTGCCTGCCTGTCTGCTCGCTTTCTCGTCGGCGCCCTCCAGCATAAATCAAAGGGGGACATCCTCTCGCCTCCGCTACATATCGCGAACAAGCATCATGGGCCTGCATAGTGCTTACTTCCAGGTACCACAATCAATTGATCTCGTAACTGGCTCAAATAGCCGCCGTAGCGGCTGCGCTTCGCTGTTTGCGGCCTGTGCCGCTAAGCCGCTTCAACAGAGACTTGTTGAGTTCGTATGGAGCTGGCCTGGGCTTGCTGTCGCGTCGAGCGCATCGAGGCCGGCCAAGCGACGCGGCCTGGCTTGTGCCGGCCTGGCTGCCTGCGCGCTTTGCTGTAGTGTAACAGTATGTAGCTTCCCGGGCAGCACAGCTGCTGCGCCACCACGAGGTCTGGTTTTCAGTCGAAGTTTCATGTTCCCTCGGCCATGCTGGGTTTCGATCCTCCCTCCCTGCCCTCCCCCCTGCCGAGTACAAAAGGCCCTTTTATTTTCGTTTCAAAATAAACCCGGCGTACATCGTCATTGGCCATTGGCTCTCCACCCATCACAAGCCTGCCCTCTAAACCCCCATGGCGCCGGCCGACCGAAAGGCCAGCAGATCGCATCGCATCGCGCTCCTGGGCCGTCTCTAGCGAGAAAGAGGACCGAGAACAACCATTGCCTTTTTGTTTCTTTGCTGCTCGACTCAAGGTGCTTTTGGTCCAGATGTTTGTGGCGCCTTTTTGCTCCACAAAACACCCGTTGCTTTTTCTTTTTTCTTTTTTTTTTTTTGGTCCTCCCTAATTCCATCCTTCGAGTTTCGTCATGCTGCCTGGAGTCAGATCGTACCATCTAACCACATTCCCCTAATCCTACGACACCCCAGGATTCTTCCCCTCCCAAAACTCACCCACCACACCACAACCGCACCACACTCCCCTCTCGCACGCTCTTCTGGTCCCTCTCAGCCCACCCCAAACGGCCCCAACCCCGGCATAAATCAGGACTTGGCGGCCCTTCGCCGGCCACGTGGGAAGGAGTGAACGAAGCGATGCAGAGCAGCCCAGACGCACGACCTAAACGGCCTCTCGTCCTCCTCTCTAGCCCACTCCTCTCCTACGCTCACCGAACCAGTCTCCACGATCACCCCTCCTCGCAGCCACCCAGCTACCCAGCTACATACCCACAAGCCCCTTGCCCCAGATCATGCCCGCCCCGTCACCGCAACCGCGCCCGCACCCGCAACCGCACCCGCAAAGCGCCCCGCGCAACCGCAGCCCCCAGCGCTCCACTTCCCCTTCCAGCACCGGCTTTTTTTTTTTTTCTTCGAGTCCTCTGCCGCGCCCCGCCGCACGCATTCTCGCCGCACGCGGCTTCGTTCTCGCTGGTTGGGCGGGGCGCGGGCGGCCCCGGCGCGTGCGTGCGTGCGTGCGCGCGTGTGCGTGCGTTGCGTACGTGCGCCAGCGCGCCGCCCGCCGTACACACATACATACATACATGCGTACATACGTACATACATACGTACGGCCACCCGCCGCGCGCCGCGCGCCCCTATGTATGTATGTATGTGTGTATGTAGGTAGGTGGGCAGGTAGGTAGGTTGACCCTGGCCGTCGGGAGTCGGTGTCGGGGGGGTGTTGCAGGGAGCCGGACCCGCGCCGGGGGGAGCGCAGTGGACGGCGTCGCTTTGTCTCGCTCGGTTGTCGGCCGGTCGGGACGAGGAACCGCGCCTCGCGGAGCGGACCCTGGGCGCTTTTTCCTCTCTCTCTCTCTCTCCCACTCCAATTTTTTTTTTAGGGGGGAATTCTGGGTTTCGTTTGGCCGGCCGGCGGGTCTGGCCTGGCTGTCTCAGGTTGGCGCGCGCTCGGCGTTGCGTCGAGCGCCCTGCGGTGGCTCTGCCCGGGCGAGGGGTAGGCGAAGCCAAATGCAATAGGTGTGTACTCGGTATGGCCGGGTCGGTCGCTCGTCACTTGACGCTCGTCGGTCGGTTGGTACTCGTACGGAGTCGTCACACACGTCGGTCGCGACATGGCGGGCCCGGGGCGGTTTGGGCGGGCTTGGCCGGCCAGGTGGGCAGTCGACTTTGCCATTCGTAGGCTCCGGAACGGGGCTCCAGCAGTCCGTATGGATGTAGGGATTGATCTTTGCTTTGCTTGCTTGCTTGCGGCCGGCTTGCACGGAGAGCGTCCGTAGCACGTAGTAGAGGGCGGCGCGAGCTGGGCGCCCGGGACATCTTCCCCGCGGGGTCGGCAGGACGCGGCGCGCACGGTTATGGTTCCTTCGTCCGTGCGTGAAGCACCGAGATACAGTAGCGTCCTCCTCCGCTTTTCGGAACTCTCCCCTCGAATTATCTGCCTGGCCCACAGCGACTTCTTTTTTTCATTTTTCTGATTGTTCTGTTTCCCCCTCCGCTTCCCCTGTTTCTTTCAACCGCCGGGCCCTTCCCAAGCTCCCAAAGCTGCACAATCCCGGGGCATTAACAGCGCAGCTACTATTGATTCCACCCTTCTCTCTCAAATATTTTATCAGGCGCGTGATATAGCCCCCCTCCCCTCCCCCCTTCCCCCCCTAACCCCATTCATGTTCCCCACACCCCCAAAGGCAAAAGAACAGAAGTCACCGCATCTTCGATCCCGAAACATTCCTGCTCTCCCACATACGCCATACCGGTCTCACGCGCAGCCCATCTTGCCCAGCCCCGGAATCCGGGACGACCGACCCGTCACATGACTACCCCGGATTTTTGCGATCCAGGGCGCGCGCACGACGCCCGCCTATATCAACCGGCTGTTAAGGACCTACCTACCTATCTGGCTGGCTGGCTGGCCAACATCGCGCAGTCAAAGGTGACGAGACAGGCAAGGATAGAACCGCCAGAGATACGGGGTAGGGACGGGGCAGACGAGAGGCGGAGCGGTGCGCGCACCACACCCATCCCCACACCCTCCCGCACGCCAAAGAGACACCGCGATTCCGAGCGTTTTCCGGCGTGTTTGTGATCTTCGCCCTTGCCTTACCTCTCCTTTTTTGCCTTTGAAGCCCCCGTCAGTCTCCTTGCTGCAGTGGAACCCTCGTCTACCACGCACACCAAACCCCCCCTTTGCTCTCTTCCCATCGTGGGCCTCCAATGTGTACTCGTGACGAGCGGGGCAGGCGTCTCCCCTGGCAAAATGTGGGACGCGGAACAAAGGGACAGGAGCGACGATGACGCTCCATTGGACTACTGCGGCGACCGGCCAGGCTCGGACGACATTGCTGGATAGAACACGGAAGAGACGGGCGAGCGGGACGGGTAAAAGTGACCTGCTTTGACGTTTTTGTCTCTTGGTGGCCTCTTTCCTTGGTGATGCTGGCGTTTCCCTGGACACCCTGTGAGTGGTTATGGCAAAGCCAGGAGGGAGAAACACGTAAGTGCGTCTCGGAGATCATCTATCTAGAGGATAGATGGATGAATGCTCCAGACCGAGAATATCCTGGAACAGATACCTTTCGAACGAATGTACCAAGGGCATGAAGTCTTGCTCGCCTTGTCATGTATAAGGGAGAAAAAAGAAGTAAGAAAGGAGACAAAAAGATTAAAGATAGAGTCATGTTCTCGGAATGATCCGAAAACATTAGATGCCTACTAAGCTCAGTTCGGCGGAGCGGACAGCCCAGAGTACGGTTGGGGGACATGTACCAAGTACAACTTTACCAAACCCCCGTATCGGCCATCGGAGAAGTGTCCGTCTGGCCGTTCGGCGCGCTACTACAATGTCCCATCTAGTCATCTAGTCCACCCGAAGAGGAAATTGCACGCATCATCAGATCAAAATTTTCTTTTTTTTTTTTTTTTTTCCTTTTGCTGTTTTGTGGGCTTGTAAAGCGTTAAAGAGATGATGAATTTGGCATTGTTGCTGGTAATGATGGCATTTCGGCGGCGTTTTTGTCACTTCTTTATTTCACGTACCCTCGATCGGGTTTTTCCTTTTCAAAAACGGCATGGGGGCAAAGGAACCGGACGGAGCAGCGGCGGCGATGGCAGCAGCATCAACACGCAGAAGTGACGATACTTCCGTCCGATACCAGGGTTCTCGATCACCTTAGCGCAGATCTCCATCGCGCTCTGTTTATTCCCGCACCGTTCTTTTGTTTTTGTTTTTGTTTTTTTTTGTTCCGACGCCGGGGATGGAATCAATTGCGACATCTTGATGCACCGGCCGCAGGACAGCTGAGAAGTCGACTGAGTCACCTGTCGTACCTGCTACACAAAAGTCGTTCGATTCGGGCACTCCTCAGCGCGAGCGGCCGACAACCGGCGCCAGCCGCCAGCGCAGAGTGGACAAATCGCGCAGCGCCGCCGTTGACCAGCGGAAGTTTCGGCCGTGGGTCAATGGGATGGCCCCGCCGTCGTCGATCCGGGTATGAATGTACGTAGTCGGAGAGGGCCTTCTTTCTCTCGTCCCACCCCTGTTGGCCGCGCCAAGAAATCCCCGGGGGTGGCGGGGATGGGTCTATAGTCCGCGCAATTAATGCTGTCCGTCCGGGCCACCCCGCCCTCGCGCGCGGAGAGAGAGGGAGGGAGGGAGGGAGGGAGGAAGAGGGAGTGGATTGGACGACGGCGGGCGCGCTGGGTCGGAGGGAGACGGAGGCCGCCAAGCCCGGTCCGCGCGATATCGTACCTAGCACTCTCGAGCATCTAGCCTCCCTCCCCAGGTCGCCTGCCAGCGTCCTGCAGCCTCCATGGCGACCGCCATCATTCTGCCAATGGCGGCGACAAGCCGCGGACGTACCCCGCAAGAAGCGCACTCACTCGCCCGCTTTGCCTGGCACGGCCGTCGAGTTAGCCCGCCGCATGCGCAATTCGAGCGGCGCGACGCCTGTGCGACAGCCAAGTACTTACCCGCTACCACTACTGCTGCCGCTGCCGCTGCCGCTTGCGTCCGCCCATGTACGGCATCACGAGAACCACGAGAACCTCCCTCCTTACCTACCGCCGGCACGACACCCCGTAACCCCCAGATACGCCCTCACCCAGCATTCCGAGCCTCCCTTTTCGCGCGCTGGCCGCGTAGAAGCTCCCCTTCCACCCCCCACCTTCCCCACCCCTTTTTT
Source organism: Lineolata rhizophorae (assembly GCA_010093515.1). Lineage (NCBI taxonomy): Eukaryota > Fungi > Ascomycota > Dothideomycetes > Lineolatales > Lineolataceae > Lineolata > Lineolata rhizophorae. Next base: position 1,048,814 of record MU001681.1, on the reverse strand, counting down.
TTATTCCCTTGCGGCGAAGTCGTAGCACGCCGCCTTGGAACTAGCGAACCGGTGCGGACGGCAAAAACCAGAAGCTGTGAAGGCCTGCCCCATTCCGGGCTTCGGAGGCAAAATCAGGAGGGAGCCTTCGCCCTCCCTTCCCCTGAAGACCGCAGGGCGGTTGTTGATACCTCTCGGTTCCGGACGCTCGAAGCAAGAAGGGAGCATATCTGGGCCGGAGAGCCAAGGTATTGAAGGCGGCGCGCGAGGCGCATCGACGGCTGAGGTTTAATCGTTGGAAATGGAGTGACTTTCGCTCTGATGAAGATGTGCTTGCGTACGTTCGCTGTCTCATGTCTAGCGTGTTGTGAAGCGCACATCAGAGCGCAGCCCGGGGCCCCCATTCCCCCGGGGGGAGGGGGGGGGTGCCAAGCTTGTTTCGCTCGGTTACGTCCTTTGCGGAGGTGGCTTGCGCATTTGCGTTTGGGCGTTTTGCGATGGCTTGGTCTTCCGGCCAGCGACCTGCGTTTCTGCCTGCCTCTGCTTGCGTTTCTGCCTTGGCTGTCGACCTGGAAAATTCCTCGCCACGTTAACCCTTTGCCGCACGAGGTATGTACACGCGCATGTGTCGAGCAAAGCCACAAGAAACGCAAAAAATGGCGCGGATCGTCCTCCCGCCTGAGACACGAGCGCGTGCGATGCTTCAATTCTCTTCGATGCTTCGAGCTGCGACATGCCGCCGTGCGTCGAGCGCCTCGCGGCCGCTAGCAAAAGTGGCAGTCCACAAGCGTTCCGCCACCCCCCCCTCTCCCCCCTCTCCAGCCCCCGAAAGGGCGCGCTCGCTCGCTCGCTTGCAGTGGGTGTGGGCGGATCGCGGGAAAGAAGGGTCCCTGCTCGATGCCAGGATTCCCCACTCTGGGGCCCGTCGCCGGCGCCGCTCTTTTCGCACCGCTCGCCCCCCCAGCCCGCCAAAACGCAGCAAAAAACCGCCATTCATGCAGCCAATACAATGTTCCCGCGGCACGTATGTATTCGCGCAGGGCAGGCGCTAGCACCGGCGGTGCTAGCCCTACAACGAGCTCCGCGGAAGGGACGGAGTGCGCTAGCCTCGACCGCAACCCCGTGATGGGCCGATGATTGATCGATAGTCTCGCTTGAAAGCCGCACAGACACCTGGAAAGTGCATGTGCGTAGTAGGCCTGGAGAGCGGGGGACCTGGAAGGGAAATCGCCCCCAGGCCCCGGCGGGCGGTGCGTGGGAAGCCGTCAGCGCCCACTGATCTGCCAGCGCGTCCATTGCCAGCGGCGGCCCTTCCGCGATCCCATTGGGGCACCCCTTTGAATGGGAGAGGGCGGGGAGGGGGGGGGAGTGCCCCGCTGCAAATCCCCCGCTTGCCCCAGCCGCTACAAGCATCACCACCACCGCTGCCGCCGCCGCCGTTGGGAGTCGCAGGGGTGTGTACGCAGTAGGTGCCACGGCTCTCTTCGTTCTTGACGTTCCTTTCAGTCCATCAATCATGAGGCGCGGCCGGATGCGCGCCCGTGCCGATCTCCGACGCAGGCTGGGACAAGCTTTGCGTCCAGCCGAAGGCGCGGGCAAGCGCGGCGACGGGGTCTGGACAGAGAACCTGAAAATTGCAAGCGGAACGAGAGACATGGCCATGTCCCGCCCCCTCCTTCACGTCATAGCCCGTCGCTTCGGTTCCTTCGCGCTTGCGGCCGTACATGGGCCCCCGCGGCGCGGCTGTGCGCGCCGTCGATGGCAATCGGCATGTACTTCTGGCGCTCGATAGCGTTCGTCCATCGGGGGCGATCCGTCTCTGCCCTACTACGGCACTGGTGGGACGTCCCTCGACGGCCTGGCATATATGGAACCGACCGGAGCTGCGAACGGGAGCGAAGGGAGCGAAGGGGATTCTCGACCCGGGGGAGAGCACATGTTGGTGACTGAATGGTAAGCCCGGTTTGCCGACCGGACTATGGTTTTCCAGGCTCTGGTTATTCCGAGCAAGGGTACGCGGTCTTAACAAGCCGCGAGTAGCAGCCCCAACAAAGTCGTTTTGTGTCTACAGTCTAAGGTACATGTTGGCATTAGGGCGGCCGCAGCTTGGTTTGATGTAAAAGTTACTCAACACCCCATCTTGCCCTGGATAAAAGTGGGTAAAATCTGCGTGAGTACTGTGTCAGCAAGTGGAAAAAAAAAAAAAAAGAAAAAGTGTGAGTCGAACACCGCCGCGCGGGACGCGCCAGATCCACAGCGACGAGCCACAACACCAGAGTCCTCAAGTCCTCATCCCCTGGTCATGGTGAATATCCTGTCGTCCGTTTCGTATTTGTCCCAATGCTAGTCTTGCACGCTCTCTCTCTCTCTGTGTGTGTGCGTGTACCGGTATGTGTGTGCAAGAAAGAAACGCATCCCTGGAGGGGCGCCCGCCGCCATCCAGCCATCCGCATCCCCCCCCTCCCTCCTTCCCCTCCCTCACCAACTCCCCCTTACGTTCTCGGCTGACCCGTGAACCGGGGATGCGGATTTGGGGGCGCAATCCATTCGCCGCGGGGCTACATACATACATACGCGCCGCGCGCGGGGCGTAAGCGGGCGGCCGATTTGGCGATTGGGCCGGGGGGGGGGGGAGGGGGGAGGGAGCACCTTGCAGATGAGTCGCGCCGCCTGCTGCCTTCTTGGTGCAAGGAGCGGGTTGATTTGGTTCGAGGTTGGCGTCTGGTGGACGGACAAATTGTGGTCGTGTGGCGCTTTTCCAGCTTGCTGCTTTGCGGTATTTTGGGGCGCATTAGGGGTCTCGAGCACTTCTCATTTTTTTGCTCGCGCCTCTTTGCATTGCTTGGCAGGTGCGGCGAATGAGGGAGGCGTCTAGGAATTCGAAGGCTAGAGGATGCCGAGCTTCACACGAGGGTATGGATGTAGCGAAGCCTGAGAGCTTGCCGGGATGAAAGCAGTTGTTCTGCGACGGCGTTAGAAATGCGCTGATTGGCCCGGCGCTCCATCTATGCAATAATGAAAACCACATCGTAAACAACGGCGGCGCAGGGAGATCAGCCACTGTCGAAGTCGAGTCTTGCTTGTCGGTCGGAGCGCGACTCAGCAAGTTGCTGCTAGGTACGGAGCACGTAATCCGCAAACGTGAACCGCGGCGTATGCGCACTACGAGTTGCTTGGCTATCGCCGACCGGGCAGATTACTTCGAGCCTGTCCGATCGTCAAAGATATTGCAGCCTGCGCTTCCTCCAATCTTCTTGTTAAGAAAGTGGTTAGAACGGCTGAAACCATGATCCCTGGAACGTCTATATGCAGGAAGTCGTTTGCAAAGTACGAAAGAGGCTCTTGCTCCGCTACGGCAAGCTCGCCCTTGACACCGAAGGCGCGTATGCGGCGCCGTCTGAAGGAGGAGTAAAGTTGAAAGTAGGAGGCCAATAACAAAGTCGAACCCAACAGCCAATTAATTGCCGTTCAGGGAGGCGGCCGAACGGCAGGTAAAACGACGGGTTCCAAGTTATAAGCTGGCATGCAGGAGCGCGGTCTGGAATAGGCTTGGAGCTGGGGGACAAGCTGCTGACAGGGCACTTTCGTAGTGGGAAAGCCCAGATTGACAAGTGGGTATGGCGTCTTAACAGATGCAATTAAGCATCGTTCTAGTAAGGGACAAGGTCAACTGCGAGAGCTGTTCAATGACGCGGCGACAATAATCCAGATGAGTACCTCGGCTTCCAGGTAATTCCGCAGGGAGCTCGTGCCGCATTTACAGTGAACTCGTCCCGATCGTGTGCTTTGATTTTTCTCGTTTTCTCCTTCTTGCCCTTTTTTGTATTGCCCTTGAACTGGGCAAGTCCCGACAGTTTTCACTTGGCGTTGCCGAGTGCGCACAGTAGTTTGTGGGCGGCGAGTACCACGTCAAGCAAAACCTGCGCGATGTGCGATGAGCATACCGTCAGCAGGTGGAATTCGGACGAACGGTCACCGCGTCGTTGTCTAAGACATTGTGTACATAAACACGCGAGAGCCTCATACATATGAAACGGTGTTTTTGAAGTTGCCCTCGTAGCGGTTTGGCGGAGTGGCCCCGTAAAGAGGATTCGGTTCCCGCACGCTTCTTTCTTCTCTTCGGGCAATGTCGCCGCGAAGGTAACGCCGCAAAAGTGCGAGGGCATGTGGGATGGGCCCGAACCCCACAGGGCGTGCTACGTAGGTACAGACTTGCTGCCTTGCCATTCCGAGATACGACGCTGCAGAAGTCGGACCGTAGCGGCTGTATGCTCGTCCGCACGCGGTCTGATTGAGGCCTTAATACGCGGCCGGTATACCACGTCGGCTCTGATTGGCGTGGCCTCAGTGATGTGAACAACGGCTGCAGGGCGTTGGTCACTCCGGGAAAGCTCCTGCAGGAACGGGGCCTGTTCGTGGTCGGTGCTTCGCGTCTCTTCCCTGCTCCTCGCGTGCAGCGCAGCTATAATTCCCATGCTATATTATAGCTGGTCGAATTATTGCCTCGCCCATTTGAGGGAGGCGGCCGCGGCGATCGGCCCAGTTCCTGTTACGCGCCTGACTCAGTCGACTACATGCGTGGTGGTGAGGAGCCGGTGAATTATTGCCCCCACACGCTAGCTCGTTGCGCGCCAACTCCGCCGGAAGGCTCTGGTCTCGGAGCCATCGTCATCGCGGGCCGTCATCGACGATTGAAGGCCAGGGTGATGAATTGGCGCGAGCCGAAAACGAGGAAGCAACATACGGCCTGATGAACTCTTAATCAATCAGGCGCACTCACGTCTGCGTGGAATGAAGGGGTTATGCCTGTCACGGGCCAGTCGAGTCAAACGGTTCAAATGTGGGGTGGCTTTAGCCTGGCCGTCGGTATTCAAATCTTCTGGAAAGCCTGGACCGTCGAACGATGTATCTAAAACTCCAGCGGCGTCGCGGTATATGAGCTGGAGGCTATCATAACTGAACCTGCTATCGCAGCGCCGGGGCCGATGCGAGTGATTCTGCATGCCGGCGTCGCGAGACGAGGGAATCAGCCGACGCGCGCGGCGGCGCTGCGGAGCACGAATCACATGCGACGCACGCCGGCCAAGGAATCTTTCCAGAAGGCCCGACCCATGCGCATATCGCTTGGCGCTAAGCGGCCGCACGGGGTCCAAGGGTCCACGGCGAGCTTTGGGCAGCGCGGCCCCGGCTTCGCTGGAGATTGAAACCGAACAGCCGCGCCGTGGGTATTTCGGTGGGTATTTAACGACGCGTCAGACCGGCCGCTATCCATGCCTTCGGCTCAAGGCATCGGCCGCGCCTCCGGAAAAGCTGCGACGGCTAGGGGATGGCCACGATGCGAAGCCTCGCCTCTTTCGTCCCCGTCCTTCTTCGAAGAGTCGAGATCGATCCGGGGGAGGTCTGAAGCATGCAGCCGAGCCAGCGCCGGATCTATCCGACGTCCGGTCCAGGACGCCGGCACCGCTGCGTCAATGCCGTGGGTGCATCTTGTCGAAACACCGTCGAAAGTGTACTGATATAGTCAGGCCCCGTGTGTTAATGGACCGAATTGCGCGACTGTTGCTGGTGTGCTTCGCGCTTTGCCCAAAATGTAATCAACTATAGCTCGGGACCCTAGAAAACACCCCTTCGAGGAAATCACGGGCCTTCAAGAAGGACGTTTCCAACTGCCAAGCGCCCATTGAGGGAATGACTCGTCCTGAGGCCGGCAACATGTACGTACATAGCACCAGGGAGTTCGTCCAAGCGAGAACTTCCAGAAGGGAACCGTGATCAGAACGGCGAAATGTTTTGACCACGACCAAGCGCATGAGATTCTGCGGAGCGCGGACGTGCCGGTCTCCATCTCGTGCCTCCTTTCTTCGCGCACGCGCCTCTTCGGCGTAGCGGGGCTGCTCCGACGGCGAGTCGCAATCGGCATACGTAACGCCAACATCACTCCGGCCGTGAGGTGAGGCAGCCACGGCGACCTAGCCCGCCGAGTCGGCCATGAGAAGGAGACGAAATGGCGGAACGATCGGGGGATCCGTAGGGCTACGGCTCTGGCTCGATTAGCCGAGTCGATCCGGGCGACTCGAGTCGCCCCAACGCGATCTGTCGCCAGTTCTGAGAAGGAAAAGGTTGGACGCGTGCGCCCAGGCGGAGGCGGGTCGGAAGACGCAGCCACCTGGACCCGCTTTGGGCCCCAAGGCCGCCAAGCCGCCCGGACGGACCAACCGCGTCGCGGCACCGCAGCCAAGGGCCGCGCTGGTGGCGGCAACCTGCGCGGTAGCTAGCTGACAGTACAGGCGGCTCTCCGCCAATCTCGGCGGCGCGGGAAGCGGTTCGAACGAGACGGGCCAGCGCAAGAGTCGGTCCATTGGGAAAGGCTCGGCCTGGCGCCGGACTCGAATCCGGAGCTCTGGTCCGAGCGCGATGAAAATTTCCCTGCGCGGCCGGGCTGAGCGGCTGGCAGCGTGGCCGCCAGGCGCGGGCCCGGCCAAGCCACAAATCTCCAACGTCACGGCGAATGACACGAACAAAATCACAGAGGCGCGATGCGAAGGAAGAACAAACGAAGCGAACGCGGGGTGCTTTAGATCGAACCCTCCAATCTGGTCCTCGTGGAGAAGAGGACGGGGCGGCCATCGGGCAGCTCGAACGACCCTGGTCCTGGGCCATACGCAGGCAGTAATTCTTGGGGGAGGCTCGAAGGCCAATTCCACCAGCCCGGCGCAGGGCTGTGCCACGGCCTCCAAGCGAAGGCGAAATTCAGAGCAGAAAAGAAGGGAAAAAAAAGACTGGCTCAGAGCCGCCGGCGGCCCCAGCCCGGACCCCGGTGGCTTTTTTGTCGCGAGATAATTTGATGCGCGAGGCCTGAGAAGGCTCCGCGATTGTTCGACGTCCCGTCTAACGGGATCCGGCAAGAATGCTCGGCGAGCACGGGCCCGCCGTCCGCGTCGTCAAGCGAGCGGCCTGCGTCAGCAGCCTCGCGCATTGCACGAGCCGGCGCCACCGACACAGGGCTAGCGAATCCGTTCCAGGCCTGCTCTTGGGATGGACGGACAGAGCGGCCACGGGGGCACCAGCAATCGCGGCAGGCGCTGGCACGTTCACTTGACAATGCTATTTTTTTTTATTTCCCGCGGTGGTGCAACGAAGCGTCTTGGGAGAACGCGGGACGGAGGCACGTGAAAGCGGGAAGACGGAGCGGGACAGGACGCGTTGCTGTTGGACGATGCTCGAGCTGCCTACAGCCGTCGCCATGTCGGCGCCAGGTCTCGGCGCCGCACATGATCAATACCACCTTCCGTGCCCAAGGAAGATTTCCGCGAGTAGGGAAACAAAGGGCTGCAAAGGCGGGCCGTGTCCACGATGGCGACGCTGCGGGAAGACAGAGTCTCCGCCATGGTGACTGGCGGACGGACTGCGCGGCGGGCGGTCAGGCTGCAGGATGCCATTTTCAGTCCGGAAGGGTGGAGTGCGGTGTAGGGCGAGGGGCGGGTCGGCCGCGCTCGAGTCCGTTAGGCTGATGGGGGAGCAAGCCTACGGGCGACAACGATTTTGTTCGTTGGAGGTCGAGTGCTTGGGAGAATCTGGCAGATCTGTGCGCTGGAGGCGCCGCAGTTGCAGACGCGCGACGCCGCGCCGCCTGCACCGCGCAAGGTGTCCCCTGGTCCCCGTTGGCCTGCTCCGGCAGGCCATCCTCCTGCGCGCGTGGCCGCGGTCGCCGGTCCCCTGCGATTGCGAGTCGAGAGATAATGAAGGCCAGGCCGGGAGGGCCTCCCGCTCAGCAAAATGCCGCCTGGGGGGAGGGGGTGTGGTTCGGGGGGGGGGATACGGCATCCCGAGCGGAAGCGGGTACCACCACCACCACCACCACCGCCTGACGGAGGCAGCGTTCTCTCCCTCGCCGGGCCAGTCAAGCTGGGCCGCGAATTGCGAATTTAGCTCCCTTTAGACAAAATTCCCTAAATCATACGTCGAAATCCAAGGGTCGGCGCAGTGGCCACGACTCTCCGGGCGCCGGTGCATCCTCAGCACCGGCGGGTTTCGCTGGCGCTCATGCCGGCCGAAACCGGACCGGATGCCGAGCGCCGCCCACTCGGCGAGCTGGCGGCATGTCAGCGGGCCCCTTGGGCAACGGTCCGAGTGAGCAGCCGATGCCTGTTCGAGCGCCCATAGGGAACGGATATCAGACGGGATCACTGCTCATGCAGTCCCTCGCAGGCAGAGTCGGGAAGGCGAGGACGAGGTACGTACACGGTGGCAGCGTGCCGGCGCGGGCGTGGGCGAGAGAGGGGAGGGTGGGTACTTTGTCGCCGAGTCCTGGCGGGGACAGCTTGTCGCGGGCCAAATCAAAGCCATCTAGCGCGGCCGTTGGTCGTATTGTTGTATCGCCACTCGCGGCCTGCAGTCGGGGTGCAGCTCCCAGCTCTTGCTCCTGCGCTGGGGGCTGCTCGCTTCAGTTTCAGGTGCTTCATTGCCAAATATCTGGTCGCTGGTCTGCAACCGGTCTGCAGAACGGCGCGGGCTTGCAGCCACCCTTGCGCTTTCACACCCACCACCCCAGAGCCAGAATTCATCCCCCCTTCCCCTCCCCCTCCCCCTCCCCCCGCTCCATTCGTTCCCCGCAAACCCTACCGTACATATCGTTAGACCAAAAAGGCCGTGTTAGCACATTCCTTGCGCCGCCGCAGACGCGTTCGGGCGCATCGCCGGGCTATTATCAATAGTTGCCACCGATGCGTTTGCTGATATGGCGACCAGATGGCGGGCGGCTTGGCAGCCAGCGCCCCACCAGCGCTGCCCCGGCCGAAGGCCCCCCCGGGGGGGCCCTCGGGCCCTGTGCTCGCAGTCGGAGCGAGCCAAAGAGGTACTTTAGACGGCCGTCGAGCCCGGGAGCGCACTGGAATTGAGTGCAAAAAGACACTCGCAGCCGTCCAATTGCTCGTCTGCGACGTCTAGCGGAACCCGCCAACCTGCCCTTTCAGTGTCTGCTCCAAACGGGCACGAAATGAACATCTGGCACTTGCCCAAAATGGCTGGCCCGGGCGCAGGAGGGTACCGCTTTGTACCTAATCAGTTACCGTTTCCGGCCAGGGAGGGGAGGGGAGAGAGGAGGGGTTGGCGTTGCATGTACCTCCCAAGGAGAAGTGAAGGAAATGGGTAAAAGCAGGGGGGGGCCAAAGGGGGCGCCTTTTTCTTTTATTTTGCATACAGACATGTTCTATCAAGGAGAGAGGAAAATTGCCAAAGCGCATGCCCTTCATCAATCACGACAAGAGTACGAGGCCGAGTACATAGATTCAGCATTGAGTGTAGGGGAACAATGGGGGGAGCGAACAGGTTCAGGCCGAGGCGCGGTCCCAGGCCGGCCCACGCTTTGGGGGGGGTTCTGACGGACGTCGATCCCCAGCGGGTCTAGCAGCACGCAGCGCAGGCGCCGCACCGAGGCGCGAGCTTTTTCCCTGGCTGGGCGATTGCGGATGATGCTCCACTGCCGCCCGCACGCCCGCCGGCGGCCCAGCTTGCTGACGACTTTTCGAATCGGTCCCGGGCCCGGCCTGGGTCGCCCGCCCCGCCGCCGCCGCCGCCGCCGCCGCCGCCGCCGCCGCCGCCGCGGAGCAGGGCCGCTTTGGGACCAAGGCTGGCCATGCGCGCGAGGCGAGCAGGAGGGCCCGGGCTGGCTGGCCGGCGGCTGGCTAGCTGGGGCCGGCCGGCCGGCCGGCTGAGCTCTTGGGTCGGGGAAGTTGACGATGGGTGGTGGTGCGAGGGAAGGGGTGGGTTGGGGGGCGGAGCGGTCCCGGCGGCGGGGACGGGGAAGGGAGCACGGCTCCGCGGACAGCTGTACCTTACCCTCAGGGCCTTGCCCGGCCGGCCGACATACATAGCACGTCCGGATTATAGAACGTACGAATGCTACCGGCCGACGGCGAGAACGAATGCGGCTGCCGGGTGCTGGCGCGAATGGGCCTGGGAGCGCCCCCGCGCCTCGCCCCGTCCCACTAAGCCAGTCAGGCCTGTGCTAGGCCGGTGTTGGCCCCGTTGGCAGAAGGCCGTACGGGCGCAGCGTTTTGTCATGCACATTGCAGGCGGCCGCAAGCCATCGGCAGGCATGGGAGAGCCATGCGGGCTCCCAGGAACGGCGGCGTTTGGAGCGTGCCTGGGGACGACGTCGGCACGGCGCTGGCCGTCGCCGGCCGGCCCGGGGAGTCGCCTGGGCTCCCCGAGCAGCGTATGAAAGCACCGCGCACCCCGGCCGGCGTCGGGGCGAGAGCTTGGTTGTACGCAAGTTGCAGCGTCGCCCGCAGCCCGCTGGCCTTCTGACAGGCTCCGTCCGCGGTCCGCCATTAGTACCCGCCGTCCCCCCCTCTCCGGCTCTTCCAGGCCCGCGTCCATGTACAAGTACTTGTACCTTGCAGCCACCGCGGCGGTTTGACTTCCCAACGGCCTCCCGCGCAACCTTGGACGGCACGCCCGCCGCTCGCCCTCGCTCCTCTCCGCTCCCCCCCTTCAAAACGCCGGCTCGCCCCAGCGCCGTCCGCACCGCCCTTGACACCCGCGCGGTTTCGCGGGCCCGGCACTCCTGGCGATCCTTGGAGAGGGCGGCCACGCCGTCTGCTAGCGCTTCCCCGGATCTCCTGGCCTCAGCCCTGGGCGGCCACTCACGACGGCCTATGCTAGCGGACGCCCGCGCCCGCCGCCATCGCTCACGGCTCGCCAACCTCATTTTGACTTCGGTGCCTGCCCCAGCCGCCCGAGCGCCGCCCCCGGTGGGCCAGCGCCGCCTCCGCCTTCCGCTGCTGGCGGGCAGGACGCCATCTTAAGCATCTCCGCACGTGTGCTGTTGTTGGCCCGCACCCGGAGCTCTCTCTCTCTCTCTCTCTCTCCCCCTCTCTCTCTCGCTCTATCTCCCTCTCCCTCCCTCTCTCCCGCCGTCCGTTCGCCGCGCCCAAGGTTGCTTCGTCTCCGCGCCCGCCCCGGGGCCGGCCGCCGGCCTTTGGTACAGTGCCTCTGGAGCGGCGTCGCCCGTCGCCCGTCGCCCGTCGCCCGTCGCCCGTCGCCCGTCGCCCGCCTCTCTGCGTACCCGGCAATCATCCTCTCCGGCAAACCGGCGCCGGGTCCTCTGGTCCCGCACTTCTCTCCCTTCTTCCACCCAACCGTAGGTCCCTGCCCCAACAGCCGTCAGGGTCCGCCCGAGCCCAGCGTTTTCCTCGATTGCCTTATCAAGTGCCCGCCTCCCCACGCGCCCGTTGAGCGGCTTGGATGCTCCTGGCAGGCCCCGTCGCGTCTCCGAGCCCGGCATCTCAGCGTCAATCGCCGGCCGGAAGTGTTGCGGCCTCGCCCCCAGCCCATTGGCCCGTCCCGGAGCTGCCTCCGTTGCCGGGACCGTTTTCCGTTGTCAGGGAGCGGCGACACCACCCAGCGTGAACCGGTCACGGGTGCCTCTTATGCCTCGCCTCCACTGCGATCCGAGACGACAGCAGCGTCGGAGACAACGACAGCAGGAGGAATCGGTCGCCCGCGACGAGCCGGGTGCGGCCTGCGACGTGCCGCTCTCGCCCTGCGGCTTCTGAGGCCGCTCGCCCGCGCCGCGTGCGTGCGTCTCCCGGTTACACGCGTCGCGCCCGAGGCGCCGCGCCCGCCAGCAAACAGTCGCCCCGGCGCAGAAGTCTGGTCCGATTGCCGGCCGCGGCCTCTGTTTGGGGGCGCTGCGTGCCGTCTGCGGAAGGCGCGCCCCGGCACACCTGCCCGCTGCGGCGCTACTTCTTGCCCGCCGCCCGCCTCGCTCCTGCCGCCCGCTCCGCTGCCCGCAGGCGCGCCGCCGACGGCCCCTTCCCCGAGCTCGCCGCGCGTGTGCAGCGGGCCTCGCCGCGCCTTCCTCGCCGCGGCCTCCGGGGAGCAGCATGGCCGGCGGGATGCATCCGCCTCCGAGACCGTCGTGGGAGCCCTCCCACGCCTACGCCGTCCCCATGGACCACGCCGCTTACCCGTCCGACGCGCAGAACCCCCCCGCGCTCGCCCACCCGTCGCCCCGACGGAAGCTCTCCAACAGCCTGTACGGCTCCGGTCTGCCGGTGGCCGACCCGCCAGCCCGCCCCGCCGCCGTCCCGCAGGCCGCGCCGCTGAAGTCGGACTACTCGCATCTGCAGAATGCCGGGCCGAACGCGGCCCACGCGACGCCGCCGCCCGCCAACCCCGTCGACGCCGGCCCACGACACGTACGAAAGAGCGCCGCAATGCAGCCGACCTGGATCGGCTTCGTCAACACCACCGAGGACAGCCTCTTGCTGCTGGAGGCCTGCCTGCAGGGCCTGCTGAACCACTGCCCACGACGGCCGCACGACCGCGAACGGGCCGAGATCATCAGGAGCGGGTCCATCTTCGTCTACGAGGAGAACGCGTCCGGCATCAAACGGTGGACCGACGGGTTGACGTGGAGCCCGAGCCGCATTCTTGGCAACTACCTGGTTTATCGCGAGCTCAGCGCGCCATTCCCGCCCGGGGAAAAGAAGCGTGCGACCAAGAAGCGAAAAGCAAGCAACCTGGGCGCAGGCGAGTCGGCCGCCCAAGCCGCCCAAGCCGCCCAGCCCGCCAATCCGTACGCCGCAAACAACATGGCGGACGCGGCCACCTCAGGCATGCACCTTCCCGACCCGCTACAACAAGCCGATGCCGTAGGTGCATTGCCGCGGAACCCCTATGTTGCTGGTGCAACCGAGGTGATGCACCCCGACGAGGACCGCATGTTCCACGGGTCCTTGACAGACTCGTATCAGTTCAAAGAGGACGGCTTGGTCAAGAGAACGCTGTGCGTCCCCTTTCGCGGGTGCGTCCATCACATCGTCTGCTATTACAAGGCCGCCCACGTGAAGGCTGGGGTCATCCACACGCCCTCCGAAGACTCGAACCTTAAGAATTTGACCATAAGGCCGGACTTGATCGTGGCCTGCCAAAACAACAAAATGGTGCTGGACGGTCGTCTGGCGATGCCTGACGTGCAACAGGTATATTATTCGCCGATTAGCGCGCAGTATCCCGGTGGCATGCCGGCCGGGTACGATGCTGTCCATCCCCAGTATCCGCAGTACGGCGTCAATGTCCAACCCCATGGGTCGATATCCTACCATACTACCCCGCATTCGCAAACGCTACCAGTCAGAACGGCTCAGAGCATGCCAGATCTGCAATTCAGACAGCATCGTGCTCCAAGCTCCGCCGGATCGGCCCAATCACCAGTCTCCGGTCCCAGTCCAAGGTTCAACCAGAGCTACCCGTCTGCGATATCCCGTCATCTCATCGGAGACGCCGGTTTCGGGCCGAGCCAGCCTCGGGGCTCAATCGGCCACCGGGACCAATCGGACCAGATGGGGTACGGACCGGATGCGTACAAAGGTCCTCTACAGGCCGGAGGGAGCATATCAGTTCCAAGCCAAAATGTGTCTCCGCTGCACGATCCACGACGTGAAGCCTGGGGCCAGGCCAACCACTTCGCCCCTGCGACAACCCAGGAGTACTCAACGACGAGCCCGGGTTTCGTGGCACCCGCTGGGCCATCTTACACGGCGTCGACCGCGCAGGCGTACGGAACGACCTATGTTTCGTCCACCGGTCCAAGCTTTGGCAACACGTTCGCAACCGCTCAAGACCCCAACTTTGCGTCGCCGACTTCGTACGAGCACATGGGCGGCGCACCGGCACATCACATGCCGTCGGAACGACCGAGCTCGGAATGCGCGGAGGCTGATAGTTATGTCCCCTCGGCTTTCAAGCCGGGCTTCACAATGGCTCAACCGCACGGGGCTGGCGCCAATCTCATGACGCACCCACCCAACGAGATGGATCCTTTGGACCAGTATGCCGACAATTCGGTGTCCGCCATGGCGCCCTACACGCACAGTCAATTTGCCATATGAAATACATGGGATAGCGCACGGCAACGTATTTTCGCGACTCTTGATTCTGACGGGCCGGGATGCAACCCTTCCCCCCAAGGAAAATCTAGGTGAAAGTCTTCTGCTTTATAGACGACTGCGGGTTTCTTTCTTATGGCCCCATGCCAGCGATCGAACCTCGGCTCTGAGAAGAACGGGACCACCGCGGGCGTCTCCCTTCGTACCCGTCAGCCACTCGGTTCCGGAACCACGGTTCGTTTCGCTGCCGTCATTGGTAGTGGACCGTAACGGCGGTCCGATTTCTGGTTCAAGTCAATTCCGATGTTCGTACCACCTTCGTTTCGTAGGAGAAGCCATTTGCCTTCTACAGCGGTACTATACCCCTTCATCTAGACTCCGGCCAGCTTCCTCTGCTAGCCATAATTCTTCTTTACTGTGCATAACAAAAGCCGGCATGTTTACCCTTCCTTTTCATTTTAGTTGGTGTTCTGTCAGGCTTGCTTTGTCGCCTGCTATCCCTTCCTCTGCGGCTGAAATTGCAGCCGTAGTCAAGCGACTTTGTTTTCTCATTCGTGGCGATGGACCCTTTTCTTTTCCCGTTTGACCCCCTTTGTCTTGGTTCACATCGTCGTTATCGTTTTGGTAGTTTTTCTCGGTGCGTCTTTCTGTACGTCTTCACGAAGCTTGAATTTCTCCGTTGACGACGAGCAACGAATTCGCTTTTGAAAAGGGAGGGCTTGCGTTCATACCTAACGAACTGCTCGCCAGACCAAACGCATCCATCTTGATCTTGCTACTGTGCGGGACGGGATCATCGCATCATGAACTTAGTCCGCCCGGCCCGGCAATGCGCGATTGAGTCGTTAGCGCGATAGGTGGGCAGACTTCGGCGTATGCCCCGTAGCCGTGGCCCCCTTTGAAATGCGAAACCAGGTGACTCTTACCCTGGTTCAATCTACACTCGCATATCCAAACGGCGACGCCTTGCCTAATGGCGAGTACATACGCAGAGGATTCGCCGGACCCACCCCGCCCTGTTCGGTGGAGCTTGGTGTATCCACTCTCACAAAGATGTGGAGAAGGGGGGCCGTGCCAGGTTAAGACGGAAACAAGGCGGGGATTGTTCAAAAGCGAAGAATCAGGCCAATTTTCGCACTTGCGTAGGGTCCAAGTTGCCCGAGGACGAAAACATTACTCAAACAATCTTGACTTGTGGATGACTGCGACGTCAACTTGTGTAAACGGCATTTGCGGAGGTAATTTGGCTGTTTAGGGAAACAGATTCATGGCATGGGAGGCATCAACGGTGTGACTTGGAGTGGCTGGTTGGTTGGTTGGTCATCGGCGACGGCGTGGCCGGTTTTGAACCAGCGAGCGTCTGGTTGGTCTCGTCATTTTTCTTTACGGTTGTGGGTGCATGCGATGTCTCTAGTTTTTCCTTGGGCTTCTCTTTGGCAGCGATTCGCTAGGCGCGGAGGTCCTGCTTTTCTGTTTGGATTCTCTTTGTCGCAAATTTGAATAGCAAACCGGCAAGCAAGTAAGCAAGCAAGCAAGCAAGCAAGCAAGCAAGCAAGCAAGCAAGCAAGCAGCACCACGGAATGGAATCAGTCCCTTGCTTCATCTATCGTCTTGTCGCTCTGATTCTGCCCTACGCCCCCACTGCTTGCCCCATTACGGGAACAACGGTGTTCCTTGCTTTAGAGAGGACCTGTCGGGACTAAGCTACCAGGGTGAGCGATCCAACTCAACTTGACGTCGGAGCTCATGCCCGCGTCCGCTGCCCGCCCTTTTCTTTTCCAGAGGTCCCCATCCGCTCCTTTAGCCAGGTGTTCCCTCCTTATCGCCTTTGTCTTTAAGCAGGGCAGACAGCCCCCATCCCAGTATAGCAGGGCGAGGGCCATCCTCCCTACATACGTACGAGTCAAACCTACATATGTAATAGCACCGACCCTATGCGGGACCTGCCGTGCCAGCCAAAGTTTGTCGGAGGCTAAGCCCGGCCGGGACCCTTCTCCGTGGGGTGATGTTCGGGTTCTCCTTGAGCAGAAGGCGTCCTTGTTGCTCCACGTGCGTGCATACATACGCATCCAGCCCAGCCCAGCCCAGCCCAGCACATACATACAATGTACTCTGTGCCTAGCTATGTATCCACCTCACCGCGTCATATTTGGGTGGGGCTTCTCTCTTAGCGGCGCGGTTGGAGGTGGGGGGGGGGGAGTTCGCGGATATGATTTTCGCAATTAGGGCTGAGCGCCTGAAGGCGGGTTCTGGGCCCTTTCTCAGCCTCTGCACACATATGTAAGGGGCTTGGGTTTAGTTGGGAGCGAAATAAGCAGGTCAGGTCGGGAGTTGCCGCCGGTGTTGCGGGATCATCCGGCGGTGCGGTGGTCAAGGGACTCAGGGTGTGGTCCCTTGTTTTTTTTTCGCCTTGGATATCGCTCTCCCTGGGCGCGAAGTGGAGTTGGAGAGATGCGGCACCTCCAGCCAGCCAGCACGGTGTGTGGTGCGGCTTCCGGCCCATTCTGGCCTGCAGCCATCTTACTCACGCCTCGGATACTGTCGAACATCATGATCGCCGTTACGAATTCGCTGCGCCGAGGTACCTAGGGCGTAAGGCGACGCGCCACTGCCGGCAGCTCTTCTCGACTGGAAGCGTCCTTCGGACCGCATAGTCTGCGTGGAGCGCCGAGAAAGAGGCAAAGAGAGAGAGAGTGTGTGTGTGTGCGTAAACGAGGGCAGCAATAGTGACATCCGCAGACCAGCGCCGCGGGCTACATTACTAGGCAGAGTGGCCGAAAATCAAACCCCTCTATTCCGGCCTCAAGTATCCGAACTCTCCACTGTGCTTGCTACGCGCCTACGTCGCCCCCATGCCGTGATGTAGACAACCATCGTGCCCTTCAAACCGACCACGCCCGTCGCCGACGCTCCATGTTCCTCACCACCCACGCCCCGACGCATGCCCGGCGCCAGCTGACTCGCCCCAGACAACTACAGATCCACTAGGCCATCTTCCCTTTCCTGTGCAGAGCTCGGAGCTGCAACGTTAGCACCGGCCCGGCATCAATTACGGTCTTACGCGCTCTCGCGGCGAAGGACGCGCAGTAGGGAGGCTCGGATGGGGGGAGGAAGTGTGGAGTCAGGGGGCCTCCCCTGTTCGCACGTGAAGCACGCGTGGACCTAAGCGAGGACGCGAGGGCTCCCACGCGAATCCGCGAGTCGGGGGATCGACAAGGGGCTGAGTGTATGTATGTAGGTATGTAAGTGGGCTCCCCGCAGCCCAGAAAGACCGCCCTCCCGCGTGGGCTGGACGAGGTAGGGGCAGGGCGGAGACCGGAGAAAAGTCTGGATTCGCCGGCTGGGTGAGGTGGAGTCCGGACCGGCGGCGCGGGAAGGGAAAGGGGCAGCCGTCGGATACGTACGTGCACCCCTGACAATCAAGCTTGAGGCAGGGTACCATGGCGTGCTCCGTATGTATCGTCGATTTTGACGTTGTTGGTTTGTTCACACCGGTCTAGCACCCGCGGTTGCGGATGGTTACAACGACAATTACACAGCTACAGGGCACTTGGCCCTTCAGTAGTCACGCCTGAAATGCCGCGCTCCGCACGGCAAATCCTTAGGCCCTGAGTATCAATGTTCCAGGCCAGCTTTGGCTCTCGCGAAGGAGGGACGGCGCGTATGAAGTAGACGAAGGTGTCTACTGTACATGCTCCGTACGATATATAGGGCTGATCCTAGCCGAAGCGATGTGATGGAGCTTGTCTCGACTCGCGCGATGCCCACTAACTTAGCCCGCTCACCCGCCCACCACCAGCTACGCTAGCGGCTGGTGGATGGGAGGCAAGACTAGCTACTAAACCTTATCTCTGCGTAAACCGGTTTCCACGAGCGCCTAGCTTAGGGATAGACAGCAACTAGGACTTCTTCCTATCGTTCCTCTCCTTTTCGGACAGAAACGGCAACAGTCTTGAAAGCATGCGAGGCGCGGGTGCAAGGCGTGACTCTCGTCACTCGCATGCTTCCACGTACCTATACAATCAGCCGGGGGGCCGGGACTAGGATCGACCTGAAAGTGAAAGGGAAGTGTACGTGACATCTCTATCGCCTGCTCGTCAGCTCGCCGTTCCAGACGCACACAGAACCCGTCCAACTCTTCGGCAAGTGGATCCCGCAAATCAGAGTAGGCGTAGCGAACACGCCGCAATAGGTCGAAGAGCGAAGGAGTCGGCACGACAGGCAGGGCAGGCACTTCGGGAGACGTGCCGCACACGCGCCAGCAGGGGGTGTGCGCGGCCCGGGGAACGTAGGAAAGGAAGTATGTATGTAGTGGGCTTGTTGATGCTGCTGCTGCTGCTCCATGCACACCAACGACTCGTACCGTTCGCGGGAGTGACGAGCCCTACTCCGTACATCGTAGGTAGTCCGTTAGACACACCCCAGACGGTACCGCCCGTCCGCTCACGTGACCACTCCGCCCCAGGGTCCCCCGTTGCTTTTGCTCGGAAAAGTGCCGGGCGCCAGTGCCGGCGCCGGCGCGAGTTGCTGGTCTGCTGGATGGTACATATGTACATATGTAGCCAGAGCCGCGGACGGCACCCGCGTTGGCCGAGACCGATTGAAGACCGCCGGGACCGGGAGGGGCAGACCGGGGCCTGGTTGGCTCGTGCGAGGTGCCGCACCACGGGCCACCCGTACGCCAGCGACCGAGGCGAGGCGAGCCGCGCCCCGAGGGTGTCAGCACACGGGCCGGGGGGGTCGGTGTTTCCCTCTGCCGTGTGGACCGGGGCCGCGGGCCGCCGTGGTTGGCCGAGTCTGAGCTGCGCATCATCGTCGTCGGCACTCGAGGATTTCTCGTCGCTGAAGGGCTTTGTATAGGGCGTAGCGTGTGTCTTTTGCTTGGTTGCTCCGCTGCAAGTGAGCCATCGCATTCTCTGCGTCTGGCGTGGCTGAGAGAGGCGTGGACAATGCCGCGGAACTCTGCCTTGCCCAAGAGGGAAATCTGAACGGGACGCGTCACGTGCGTTCGTGCTTACCATTGGCGAGGTACGACCGGACGCTCGCGCACGCGACTCCCTCGAACATACCTATATCTGATTGCCTCCAATCCCGTCCGATCGCACTCGCGTCGGAATCTTTGCCTCTGCAGGCCTTGTTCCGAAGCACACGCATTGCCCGGCGCATCATGTGAGCCATGATCGGGTTGCAGCTCCAGTCGCGCCTGGCCTCAGGGGCCCGGCAGGCAGCGGTCGTTGGCAGGACTGGCCTTGTCTCTCCCTCACCACTGCTAGTGGCCGCGTTCTTCTCGCCGCGGAGCTTCCTGTCATTATCTCCTTCCTCCTCTTCCTCTCCGTTAGCTGCATCCGTGCGTGAGACGGTGACGAGGAAGCCGTGGACTGCGCCATGCAATTATTGCGGACGAATTGGTCGGACGTGGAGCGTGAGCCGCACGACGCCATTTCTAGGGTCCACGGCAACGCGAATACGCTCGTCATCCGCGACTGGGCATGCTACGGATAAGTATGTCTTGTAAAAAATGTTTCACTCGTATCATTTCGTTGGGTGTTACGGAGCACAGGCTCGCGACATTTCCGTCTTGTAGCAGCAAGGCCGCCAGGCCTACTTAATCAACTTGACTAAAAGCTCACTCTACGACAGATACTACGCAAGCCGCGGTAGATTATTCAGCAGTGAGACGCAAAAATGGTCTGAAAAGGTAAGACGGCCGAGTCAATTACGACTCAGTCACAGGTCCTCCTTTCCTTTGTCATATCTTTTTGTTTTTGAGATCGGACAACCGAGGCATCCGATCCTTGATTCCATTCAAAGTCGCCTATTCATATGTTAGCTCGTCAACAATCTACTAGTTGACCTAAAGCTACGCCACGCATTGGATTGACTCGCCTATTTGCGCAGCTTGTAATGTCATTTTGTTCTTGTTCCTTTTGTTTTTTTTTTTTTCGGCTCTATTCCTCCATTTCCCCGCCCCCAGTTTTTTCACTCTGAACTCCTCATATGAGACTGTGAGACTGGAGAAATTCGGCTCGACAACTCGCCCGGTTATGGCTTCATCCACTCGCACTTGGACCGCTGCAGTAAACTGTCACTAATTCCTGAACTGTCAGAAACCCCCTAAACCTCCTCTCCGCGAGACTACCCGTGTCATCAGCGAGCGCGTCAAGTCCCGCCTGTCCAGCCTGACCCCACATGAAAATATCTACACGCTCCCCAACTTCCTCACCTTCTCCCGCCTGCTCGCCGCGCCCGTTATCGGCTACCTAGTCTTGCACTCGCAGGACGCGGCCGCGCTCGCTCTCTTCGCCTACGCCGGCGCCACGGACCTCATCGACGGCTGGATCGCCCGCACCTGGCAACTGCAGACGGTCGTGGGCTCCGTGGTGGACCCGCTGGCCGACAAGGCGCTCATGGCGGTGCTGGTGACCAGCCTGGCGGCCAAGGGCGCGCTTCCGCTCTGGCTCGCCGCCCTCGTCTTCGGCCGCGACGCCTCGCTCGGCCTCGCGGCCGTCTACTTCCGCTGGGCCAGCCTGGCCCCGCCGAAGACCTGGGCCCGCTACTGGGACTTCTCGCTGCCCTCGGCCGAGGTGCATCCTACCCGCGTTTCCAAGGCCAACACGTTCCTCCAGCTCGTGCTCATCGGCGCCACCATGACGCTTCCGCTCGTGGCGGGTGGGGACGGCGCCATCGCGGGCACGGCCACGGCGTACGGGGTCGGCGCTGAAGAGGCGCATGCGGTGGTTGCGGGACTGCAGTATCTTGTTGCCGGCACGACGCTGTGGAGTGGTGCTAGCTACGTGTGGACGAAGAGCGCCGTGAGGATTTTAGGCGACGATGAGACGTTGAAAAAGAAGCAGGGAATCAGAGGCAGGGCTATTATTGGCCTGAGTTTCGCGGCGTGTGTTGCACTGGCGGGCTCGTTGGCAGTGCGGGACGAGAGTCAAAGTGAGAAAGGCGAGGAGGTAGAAGATAATACCTAGCAAGGCCTTGGGAGCGGAGTTTCAAAAGAAAGCCATGGCGAGTATTTGTGGCGAGAACAAAACGCATTTAAACACGGCGTTTATTACGGGCTTGGAGCGAATCCGGCTACTACTGTACATTGCCGAGCATAGTCATGCCCCCTTCCCCTCTAAATATACAGGGCATGCATGCAAATAGCTGAGATGGCAGCTTCTTCCAAACATACCTGAAACTTACAGCACCACATCCCTATGCCAAAAAGCTAAGAGGCCGCCAAGAATCCCATGGGCATGGAACCATGGGTATGCAGAGTGCGCCGTTACCATGGAATGCGTCATCCCAACCCAGAGCGGGTCACAGTGCTGCGCTTCTCATTCCAACCCAGGGGTAGCCTCTCCATCCACTACGCCTCCGGCCATATAAGCAGCCTTCCTCGCCGTCTCTTCCTCAGCCTTCTCCTCCCTTAACCTCGCTTTCGCCTCGCCTCTCACGTACCCCAGCAGCCTCAGCACCCCGTTCGGCGTCATGCCCTCGATCCTCCGCGCCTGCCCCACGCTCTCCGGCCGCGTGACGGCCAGCAGCCCGCGCTCCTCGAGGCTGAGCCCGAAGACGCGGTCGTAGTCCAGGTCGGCCGGCAGCCGCAGCGCTTCGTCGGCGAGGAAGGCGCGCTGGGCGGCGGCCTGCTGCGTGACGTAGGGCGCGTAGGCGGCCTCGACGTGGACGCGGCGGCGCACGCGCGGGCTGAACCGGCCCGTCGCGCGCGCGCCCACGTGCGCCTCCACCTGCGCGAGCGACACGCCCTGGTGCCGCAGCAGGTCGAAGGCGGAGCGCCGGGCCGAGTCGCGCCGCACGGGGAAGCCGGCCGCCAGCCAGGCGGCCGACGTGGCCGTCGTGGCCTCGAGCAGCGCCCGCAGCTCCGCCATGGCGGTCTGCTCGGCCTCGAAGGCGGCCCAGCGCGCGTCCGACACGACGCCGGCCGCGCGGCCGAGCCGCGTGAGGCGCGTGTCGGCGTTGTCGGCGCGCGCCGAGAGGCGGTACTCGGAGCGGGCGGTGAACATGCGGTACGGTTCCGAGACGCCCTTGGTGGTGAGGTCGTCGATGAGGATGCCGATGTAGCCGTCGGCGCGGGTGAGCGTCATGGGTTCCTTGCCTTGCGAGCGCAGGCCCGCGTTGATGCCTGCCACCACTCCTTGCGCCGCCGCTTCCTCGTAGCCCGTCGTCCCGTTGATCTGGCCGGCCAGGAATAGCCCGCCAATCGCCTTGGTCTCGAGCGAGGCCCGCAGACTACGCGGGTCGACGTAGTCGTACTCGACGCCGTACGCAGGCTGGAGCATAGTAGCATTTTCGAGACCACGGATCGAGCGCACCATGGCCAGTTGGGCATCAGCGGGGATGGTCATGCTAATGCCATTGGGATACACCACATCCGTATCGAAGCCCTCCGGTTCAAGCCAAACGATGTGCTGAGGCTTGTCTGCGAAGCGCATTATCTTTGCTTCAATCGAAGGGCAATATCGCGGTCCCTTAACTGTTTCGCGGATGTGGATCGTCTTGGAGAGATTCTCGCGAATGATCTCATGCGTCGTTCCGTTCGTATGCGTCGCGTAGCATATCAGCTGATCCTCGGTGTCGACCTGGACCCTGTCGTTCATATAGCTGAACGGTGCAGGCGAGTTATCACCCGGCTGGGGCTCAAGTCCCTTGTAATTGATCGTCTTGGTGTCGAGCCGAGGCGGAGTTCCCGTCTTGAGGCGCCCCAGCTTGAAGCCGGCCTCTCGGAGAGACTTGCTCAGTCCTGTGGTAGCGGCCTCGCCCATCCGTCCTGACGGGTACGCTTCCATCCCTTCTGTACGTTTAGCGCTCGACGTCTCCCGGTGACACGGTAAGACAACCCACCAATATGGATCTCCCCTCCCAGAAAAGTTCCTGTGGTAATAACCACATTGCCCGCCGGGAGCACCTCTCCCGATTCCAGTCTCACTCCCGCGATCCTGCCCATCCTACCGGGCTCTGCCCTCGCCTCCGCTTCCTTGCTCACCACAATATCTGCCACCTTACCCTCCACCACCGCCAGATTCTTATAGCCAACCATCTCCTCCTTCATGTACTTCTTGTACAATTTCCGATCGATCTGCGCGCGCGGACCCCAAACGGCGGGCCCCTTCTTGCTGTTGAGCACCCGGAACTGCACTCCGGCCCTATCCACCACCCACCCGACCACCCCATCTAACGCATCAATTTCCCGCAGCATCGTCCCTTTCCCGATCCCGCCGAAACTCGGATTGCACGAGCACGTCCCGAGGTTGTCGAGCGAAGGCGTCACGAGCGCGGTTCGTGCCCCCGATCGCGCCGCCGCGGCGCTGGCTTCGCAGCCCGCATGGCCGCCGCCGATGACGACGACATCGTAGGGACTGCGGAATCCGGCATCCGAATGTCAGCGTAACATTACAATGCTAGTACGAAAGTCACTTGGGTAGTTCGATATTGTTCCTAGACGAGAGCCCTTCCGCAGCAAGGGAGAGTCGCGTACCGCGTTTCGGTGGAAGCAGTGGCGAGGCATCGTCGGGAGTATAGCAAGGAGGATCGCACGCGCGGCGCATGGCCCCACGGCATGCGCGCACTGGAGCGCAATAATGCAGCCATTGTGAAGGGAACCGAACAAATATACTCAGAGGCTAACTTTTCACCATGTACGCCACCAGGGTGCTGGAGTTCGCGTTCCTGTCGGATAATCCGTACCGCCGAGTAACTGAACTCCTCCATTTTAGCGGCCAAATGATAATTCATTTCCTGCAGCATGTTAAGCTAGAAGTGCATTATACAATGACATGCGCATATGCAAAGAGACGTCCCGAGAAGGACAACAATAATGGCCAATGTTATAATCCACAACACGTCGAAATTTTGTGCAATTGGACAGTTAATGTGTAGTAAAACTCATAAACTAAAAGTACCAATTGCCGTTTCGAATTAGGACAGACGCTTAGGAATATGGAAACGGTGAATGAAGAAAAGTTGGTTCCGTAGAAGACGGACCCCACCCAACGGCTTTGAATAACCAAAGCTAGAAAATCAATTACTAGTAGATAG
This sequence comes from Lineolata rhizophorae, assembly GCA_010093515.1. Taxonomy (NCBI): domain Eukaryota; kingdom Fungi; phylum Ascomycota; class Dothideomycetes; order Lineolatales; family Lineolataceae; genus Lineolata; species Lineolata rhizophorae. The sequence goes on along the minus strand of MU001681.1, from coordinate 1,024,893 downwards.
CTAGAACTAGTTCGGCCCAAGCTAGATCGAACGGCTTGAACATACAAAGAAACATCCAAGCTTTCGGCGCAAATCCTCACAACACGAGTGCCTCCCTCCCCACTACGCCGCACTATTCGGCACCGCATCCAACCTCGCCTGCGACGAATTAAAACTCTTCCACCCCGGCACCACCACCTTTCGCCTATGTTTCCGCTGCGATGCGGTGCCATCACCATCCTCTGTTTCTTCTCTCCTCACCCCGAAGCCCCACCGCGCGCCCTTGACCTTTGGGCCGGAGCCGCCGCTGGTCCGCACCTTGGTGCTGCTGGCGTACCACTTCCACCAGATGAGCAGCACGGCCAGGGTGAGACCGACGGTGGGCGCGGCCCAGCCGGGCCAGAAGAGCGACGACATGTGGAAGCGGGGGTCGTGCTCGCCGTAGTTGAAGAAGTTGGTGCCGAGGATGGACTGTGGGATGAGGCGGAGAAGGGCGGGGGTGAGTAGAAGGCCTGGCTAGGAGGGTAATTGGGAGGGAAGAGAAGGGAACCAGTTGCACAGGTGGGTACGTACTGAGACGAAGGTGCCGGGGAGGAAGAAGAGGGTGAGGAAGGAGATTGTTTTCATGGCGCGGCTGTCATATTGGACGACGGAGTTGAAACTCTTGAGATTGGGAAGGTCGCTTTGTTAGCCGCGCTTTCTCTCTACTTTTCCTTACGGCTCACTTCCGAATCCAATTGGATGGATTTGAGTCCAAAACTCACTAGGTTGATCTCGTTCCTAATCCTCTCATTCAACGACCGCGACCGCGCCAGGAATTGCCTCAGCATCTTGTCATAATGCCTCAGCAGCCTGCGATGCTGCTGGATAGCGTTTCTCTGCGCGACCAACTGCGCATCGAACCTCGTGCCCGCCGTGGCCAACGCCGTAGTAAGGCCGCCGTGGTCAGTCCCAGAACTAGCACCGGCACTAGTTGCCCCCGGACCGCCGCCTTGCGGCGAGACCGGACTAGTTGTCACACCGGCTTCGTCGTGGCCGCACTCGTCGTGGCAGCTCTTTAGTGTGTCGAGGGTGTCGATAGCGATCTCAAGGGACTCGGTGTGGTGGATGACGTGGCGGGCGAGGTCGTGGACGAGGGGATAGTCGGGACGGGGAGTGTCGCCGGGTTTTTGGCGCTATGGTGTCAGGAGATACTTGGTTAGTTCTGGATGTGCTTTCATTCCACGTTGAAGGGAGGCTGTTGGGCAGACTAAATGAGACGGTAGCTGGGATGGTAGCTGGGATGGACGGAAAAAGAGCGAGCGAGTACCTACCGATTCCACTTTCGGAAGATTGTCTCGCAGGAACCAAAAGCTATTATCATACATCTCGAGTACTCGCTCGAACAAAAAGACATGTAGGCCGAGTGGTTCCAAGTGAAAAGGCGGTGTTGTACCCGGCAGCAGTACTTTCTTGATCCGCTCTCGAACTTCCGGCGATGCTTGCATGACGACGGCTTGCAGCGTCCGGCGCTTGTCGTGCCAAAATACGGCAAGCTCCAAGGGGAGCCATTCGTAGGGAAAGTAGTTTCGCTTCCCCGTCTCGTCAGACCTCTGTCTAGGCTCGTCCTCAACCTTAATGGTGAGGGACTTCATCATGGTGACTGGTAGGTCGTCAATATAGTGAAAGGAAACGTCGTTGCATGAAGATATTACCATGACCCATTCTGTTGCCATTCTTGTCTGGTACATCTTGACAGCAAAAATAACCGCAGGCTTTACGACGCATTTTGGTCCAGAATAAATCCGGAATCCCGAATTGCTTGCGAAAGAACTCGAGGGCGTGATCGTCGGGTTCAGGGAAGAAGGGACCGAACCAGGAATTCGGATCTTCCTTTTTCGGTATTACACGGGGCAGCACGCTGAACGAGCATTCAGTTAAACGAACATTGGGAGTGTGGTCATGTGCTCATTTCTTAACACCTACACGATCCGGGATTTGGCGTAGCGAGCCTTCACATAGTGCCCAAAGCGCAAGTTAGCCCTGGGATCGATGCGTAGTACAGAGCCCTAAATTTTCTTGAGTGTAGCAATTCTGACTCACGTCATCGGTGTCATTTCTGTAAATGTCGCTCAGCTTTCCCGGCGTCTTCTGCTCCCAGTTCCCGCCATCTGAGCAAGTCGTGGATTGGGTCAGTCATTTGTTGGCCGTGATACCCGGCCATCCGTTGGATCCAGACCTGCTTCATATAAAATGTCAACAGTGTGCTCGAATTCATCCGTACGACTGTTGTCCACTCTGGCCGTCGCCTGTGTTGCTGTGCTGGTCGAGAACGTGGTAGCACGCCGAGTTGTGCCGGTGCCGCCGGCGGGTTGTTGTGGAGTCTGAACTTGCGACATCTATAAAAAGAAAATATTGGAATGGCACACGAGGGAGCTAAATTGAGATCAATAGAGAGTACCTTTAGACGAAACGAAACCTATAGAATAGAACTCCGGGAAAAAAAAAAGAGTAACAGAAGATACTATGCGGACGCGACAGGGCTGTTAAAAGGGGTGTGTAGGCAGAAGTGCGAGCGGCTCTCAGCCGCGCGCCGTTTTAGCTTCTGGGGTTTCAAACACGGCCCAAGCTCTTCTATAGGCGGCACTCTTGCAAGGATGGGGGTCGGATACAGCTGCTAGTCCATGCGAAGTTGAGTCGTACCATGGTGAGGCTGAAGATTCCAAATTCGATAGGCCGCATGTAGAGGGTTACGCAACACGGAACGTGTGCGACATGGAATCCCGGCTGCTGTGAAAGGTTTTGCGCTTTGGTGTTGAGGGACCACAGTTTAGAGTGCGCTGAGGACCAGGCACGACCAGGATGCCGCCTTTGATTCGTTCGCTTCCTGGGGATCCCGAGCGTCATCGAGCTGCGCAACAAGAATTTCGATCTCAGAAGGCGCCCAAAGCTCCGGCCGAACAGTGGCAGATTTCCGTGTCCTTTAATTGCCTAAGAGGAATATCTCATCCCATTTTCTACTTTACTCGGCTCCAACGCCCGTTATGCCTCGGAGCCTCCCCAACATCGTCGTGACCGGCACACCCGGCGTGGGCAAAACCTCGCACTGCGAAGAGATCGCCCGCGCCACCGGACTGGAGCACGTCGCCATCAACCGCATAGTCCGGGAGCACGAATGCCACGAAGGATGGGACGACGAGATGCAGAGCTGGATCGTGGACGAAGACAAGGTACTTCGCCTCGCGCCCCCCCCCCCTCCCGGGGCACTGGGCTTCCCTCAACGTTCGACGAAATCTTGTCGCGCCCCTGTTTCTAACTACGATTTTGTGCTCGGCCAGCTTCTCGACGCCCTCGAACCCCTCGCCGACCGCGGCGGCATCCTGCTTGACTGGCACGCGTGCGACCTCTTCCCCAAGCGCTGGGTCGACCTCGTCGTCGTGCTGCGCTGCGACTCGAGCGTGCTGTACGACCGCATGGCGGCGCGCGGCTACGCCGAGGCGAAGCTGCAGGAGAACCTGGACGCAGAGATCATGGAGGTGCTGCTCGAGGAGGCGCGCGAGGCGTACGACGAGGAGATCGTCGTCGAGCTGCGGAGCGATAAGGTGGACGACTTGGATGAGAATGTGGAGAGGGTGGTTGCGTGGACGGAGGCTTGGAAGAAGGATCAGGCAAGAAGAGCGAATGACGAAGGACTTGAGAGCGAAGAGAGCGAGGATAGCAACGCAATGGAGGATCACGGTGTTAACGGCACTGCGGATACTAACGGGTGAACGAGTAATTTTCCTGGTTATTGCTGGACGAGTCTACCTGTCTACTGAAGATGAGTATACTGGCGTTGAATGTCCTCCACTCGGGGATGAACAGTTAATCAGGCGGGCATTTGTGTCGTCTCCTGCTGGAGCCATGCTTTCAGCTTGTCGAGGGCCTTGCCCCGATGCGACACCTTGTTCTTCTCCGCCTTGTCCATCTCGGCGTACGTCTGCCCTTCATACTCGAAGCACGAATCCCAGCCTTCACAATAATTCAGCATATCATGCTGTAGAAAAGAAGGATCATGGGGAGTGGATTGGACATACCGAACACTGTTGGACCCCGAGATGGAACGAGTTTACCCTAGTGGTGGACATTTGTTAGCACAGAGCTAGCCTAGGGCGAATGATACAAGTGCAGGCGGTAGAAATACTCACATCTGTCCGGCCTTGGAAGATGATAGGCTCATGGCCAGGCCCTTCGGAGTATGCAAAAGTGCACACAGCCTGAGCGGATTTGTCCTCGAAGCCGGAGAGCATCTTGTGCATGTTTTGGGGTCCGAGTGCTAGCATGAACCATTTGCTGGATAGAAAATAAGGTTAAATTCAAGATTAAAAGCCTAGAACTACAGCGCATGTCCCCTGGGACTCTGTACTTTATAATCACGTGGGTTCGACACGTACATGTATGGCCCAGGCAAGTCATTCATAGCTTTGAAGCAGAGGCATGTATCCTCAACCAGAACTGGACCTCCAATCTTATTGTACGTAAGTAAGTACTCAAGTAGACTAATAGCAGGAGAAATTACAATATCGGCAGCGCGCTTGCACTTATCCAGCGTGACTTCTTCGACCGTCCCCTGTATCTCGAGCAGGTCGAGCGACTGGTTCGTCAGCTCGACCGTGTCGCCAAGGATAGCCTTGACTTCGGCGAGCTTGTTCTTGTTGCCGGTTATGAAATTTAGTTTCTTCGGCGCCATTTTTCGCAATATCCGACCCAAGAGATCGCGGTGGAGCGCAAGATACGATGGCAACGGAAAGATTTCTGTGCTTCAATCACGTGCCGGCAGACACTATGCGGAAAGAGGAAGGTTTTCGGTCCCGAGCTGAGCCAGCTCTAGACCTCCATCCATACCTATTATTAGGTTTCTCTGACGCACCTCGGGGATTCTGCCTTTGCCTTGCTACCCCCACAACGTAGATTTTAAGAAGAAATCTGGGCTTGGGCTTGCGGCCAGCAATCGAGAGGTCGAAGATCGGATCAAAGCAGAATAGAAGGCACGGGGTTCGTAATACGGAGGAACTGGGACCTATCGCGAGCGCCCAGCCGACACAACACAGCGCATCTAGGTTTTGGCCCCCACTCAGCCAAGCTCTCTACCCTCAGATATCCAACCACCGACGTCCTAATTCCTTCCTCCTCTGCCCTTCCCTGCTTGTTTAAATGCTGGAAGCGAGGGATAGTTGCTGCAATTCATATTCCACAGACTTTATTCGACTGCCGGCTACCCTCCCCTGGACTTTCTTTCACCCCTGATTCAGAACGAGCCATGATCGAGTCAAACGGGCTCCGGCCCATTGTGGACAGTGCTGGCTCATGGTTCTCGTCAAGCCCGACGATGGCTGTGGCTCTCACGTGCTTGCTCATCGCCGTCACAACACGATACTTGTCTGGCAGGGCAGCGAACGCGACGAAGATCCAAGCAGACGGCTCCGTATCTCCGCCTACCTTACCTTACTGGATCCCGGGAATTGGCCACTTATTTAGCTTCTTGTTCAATAACGAGAGCCTTTTACAATCATATAGGCAAGCTATCACATTCAATTGTAGCCATCGTTGCTCTTTTCACTGTTCTCCACGGGTTCCCTTGTTCCTACGGTCTAACCCGACGTCGTTCTAACGGCTAAGCAGAGATTCCGCTAAACATGGAATTGTTGAACTCAACCTAGCCACGTACCACAACACAATGGTGTTCTCGCCCTCTCTTTTTCGCGATGTTTACTCCCTAAAAGCATCGGCGACTGAGAATGAATCTATCGCATTCATCGAATGGGACAACATCTTTGGCATGCCGCGGCAGTCTAGGGACGCTTTCGTGAAATCCTATCCCGTCCTTCAACTGCTCGTAACAAACTACGTCGGAAAGGACGAACACCTTTCCAAGTATATCGGCGGCGTAATCCGCCAGTTCGAGGAGCATTTACCCAATCTCGCGTCTTTTAATCCAAGCCCCGTCGACATGCACCCATGGGAACGCTCGGCGAGGGCCGAATGTGTGATGGATGAAAAGGGTGAGGCAATTGTCGAAGCCGACCTCCTGTACGTCTCGCTGTTAAAACTCCTCTCTTTTCTATCCGCTCCTTATACTATTCCTCTTCAACCCAGCCTCACGCTCCACTCTCAGTGACCTCATCCGCGATTTCGTCGGCTACGCCGTCAACACCACCTTCTTCGGCACCGCCCTCCTCGAAGTCTACCCGACCCTCCAAGACGACTTCTGGATCTTCGATGCCAGCTTCCTCGGCCTCGCCGCCGGGCTCCCCCGCTGGATCCCCTGGCCGTCCCTCACGCGCGCGCACATCGCCCGCCGGCGCCTCCTCGCCGGCCTCACCGCCCTCGAGCGCGCCCTCGACGCCGAAGACGCCGGCCGCCGCCCCGCCGACCCCGCCTGGACCTGGCGCGACCTGTCGGACGTGTCGCCGGGGTACCGTGCCATCCGGGCGCACCTGGTGGCCCACGGCGTCGGGCCCGAGGGCCGCGCCGCGCAGAATCTCGGGCTGCTGTGGGCGACGAATGCGAACGCGAACGTGGCGGCTTTTTGGATGGTGCTGCGGATTTACGCCGAGGGGGGCGAGCTGGTGGAGAGGTTGCGGGGGGAGACGGAGCCGTTCGCGAAGGTCGAGAGGGCGGGGGGGTTGCCGGGCGGGGCCATCAGGGAGCCGCCGAGGATCAAGCTCGACGTGAAGGGCTTGGAGAACGGGTGTCCGCTGCTCATGAGCACGTACATCGAGACGATGAGGTTGGATGCGGGGGTGCAGGCGTTGAAGACGGTTCGTGAGAATTGCGTGCTCGCCGAAAGCAAGGAGGATGAGAGCGTTTTTGCCGGAGCTGGTAGTCCGGACTCGCCGGCCTCTAGTGGGAAAGGGGGGCAGTTCCATGTCCCTAAGGGCTCTTTCTTGCATCTTCTATACTGGCTGCACCATTGGGATCCGAGATACTTCCCGCAGCCGATGTCATGGATCCCCGATCGACACATCCGGCGAGAGAGTATGGATGAAAAGGCGACGGCTTCGGCGTCGCGGGCTGAATGGGGAACTGTCCGTCCGTATGGAGGCGGCAGGACGATGTGTAAGGGACGGAAGTTTGCGGAGAAGGAGATCCTAAGTCTTGTAGCGGGCATTTTGGCGCTTTGGGATATTGAGCCTGCGGACAAGAGCGGATGGAAACTTCCTCCCCGTAGAAGAACCGCTGGTGTTCTAGCGCCGAAGCAAAATGTTCGGGTGAGGATGAGAAGACGGAAAGAAGCGTGGGAGTAGGATTGTCAATTCCTTCGTCAGCAATAGCAGCCGACTCATAGAGTGGTTAAAGTTGTGGAGATAATATTCTGGATATAAGGAGAGCTCTTTCTTATATTGTTCAATTGCAGGGTTGTCGAAGAATTGTAACTTCTCACTCTAACAAGTTAAGCATCAGCATTCCAAAACAATGGGATTAAGACATAAATTCAACTTCGCTTGAATTTCTAAAGGTAGTATCTAAGTTGATGCTCGGAGAATTTATTTATGAAATGTCAACTTAGCTAACGTGTAGTACCCCCTGGTCCTGGTCGGTCAGCTTCGCGTCTAGACGCGTCCATCAACTTTACACCTCAATTCCTCCACCACCAATGCCCCAGGACGCGTCAAAAGAA
>MU001681.1:918260-1015830 GCA_010093515.1 Lineolata rhizophorae | reverse complement strand
GAAGACGATGTGGTAAATGTGGTATCAAAGGACACAACTCCAGGACATGCCAGGGAGATACTCCAAGAGCTAGATATCATGATGATACCCAAGCTGATGAAATTACTTCAAAATTGATGGAGTAATGAGAGAATTTGTGGTGGTGATGATGGAAGCTGACCGACCAGGGGGTCTGACCGACCAGGGGGTACTACACGTTATTACCAAAAATAAATAAAATAAATAAAATAAAATAAAAAAGGGGAAAGTCTAGTACCTTAGTGACCAAAATTTCGTTTTGAATTTAAATTAGGCTGCGAGCAGTTGGAAAGGCGTAGTATCTATCATTCCCAGCAGAATACTATAGAACCGGGGAAATAAGGGTGTGGAGCTTAATTTGACAAACACTATGAAATAGCTCTTGTCGAAGATTTGCCTAGTACCACCTTCGTTAGTGCCACACCAGTCATCTCGAGTAGCAGTGAGTACCTACAAGATTGATCTTGAGCGGCTTTTATCCGGAATGGTCGTGTGCCGGTGCCAGCCGTGGACGTTGGTTTTTGTAGGCAATCTTTGGACTGCCTAAAGTAGAAACCGTAATGATGCAAAATAGCTTTCGATGAACTTTAGATGCTTCCAAATCATATTTGAGTGCTTCACATTACTGCCACGATGAAATGCCCATGAACACAAAAGTCCATTCATACAGCGGAAGGCGGGGAGACAGGCTGACAAGTTGGTCGCCTTGCTAAACAACTCTGATCCAGCGGCAATTCATCTAGGAATTGCCGATCAAGTACACGGCGGGTGCATATAGCTATCGTTTTGATGTGAGAAATTGCTGTTTGGATCCGGAGAAAGAGACCGATTCCGCGTTGACGTTGAAGACTAGCCCGTTCAGTAGAAATTCGCTGTTGGAACGAGTAGTTCTGCTAAGTTTTGTACATTCTCGAGCCAGTGGTCAATATCCGCCATGCAGCCTCGACCGTTTTCCCGGATGTTGATGTAACCTGCGTTTCAGAAGCAGAGTGCGAAAACGTAAATGTTGAAGAATAAGCGCAGTGAACTTGAGTGGCCCCTGTGAAAAAGGATGCGGCGGACGTAGACGTTTAGTCATATTTCAGGCAAGCTGACAGCCCGTTGGAAGAGTTGCTGCACCGAGAGAGAAGCACGATTGATGCGACAAAAGGTTTAGCCAAGGAAGACATAGCCACACTGCCGCGGATGGACAAGTATGACGCAAATGGTATTCGAAAGTAGTGCATTAACGCATTCTACACCGTTGGTCAAAACGGTATCTCAAATGAGACATAACCTGCTTCAATGACGCCCTAAATACTGGCTCAATGCAATTCGTACACGTCGTTTGGTTTTCTTGGTTTCCTAACTTCATTCGTCGGCGGTAACTCTTGCGGTGGCCGGTCGCTACTATCCGGCAATTCGCTGAGGATACCAGGGCTCTGAGCATATACAACACCGGGAGGAGGGCCCCCCATCAGGGCCAATTTCTCGGGCGCATTATGTTTTTTACGGTGGCGGACGACGAGCCAGAATATGATGCCGGCGACGATGAGAAGGCCGAATACTCCGCCTACCACACCGCCGACGATGGCGCCGACGTTTAGGCCCGAGTCCTCAGAGTCCGGGTCGGATGCGTCGCTCGTATTGTTGGAATTGCCAGTAGAATTCGAAGCAAAAAGAACTTCGACGTCGCTCGAGGTCCACTGAACGGCATCTTGTCCGCTGGTTTACGAGTTAGCTTGTCAGGAAGCAAAAGAGGGCAGGAAGAAAAGAGAAATACCCTTGATTATACCAATCCTGCACGATTTGTGGGCTTTCGTACTCCGCAGCATTGGCATCGTATCCAGAGGTCCACGCCATCTCGGTCATGTCCAATATGCCCAAACCGTTCGTAATATGGTCACGATTGGTATCTAGCTCGCCGTCATCTCCGCCGATAACGAGCATTTGCCTCTTTCCAACGAGGTGACAAGAATGAGACATTCGACCTTGAGCGGATGGGTAGTCGATCTTGAACCAGTTGAATCCAGGGATTGTCAGTACGTAGGCATCATCAAGGAATTCGTTTGTCCCGTCATATCTCCCTCCATATACGAAGCTAAAACTGAGTTAGTACCAAGAGATTCAAACAAGGAACTAATCCTGACATACATCTCGTGTGTGCCGTTCTGACCAGCAACTGCGACGGCACAGAAACCCGCCCGTGGGGAGGGACTATCGCCAGTGGCCTTTTGCGCATACCACGTCTTTGATACCGGATCATAAAAGGTAATGTTATCGAAAGAGACTAGCCCTGTACCGTCGAATCGGACCGTTTCCAGGCCTGTATTGTATCCTCCCATGAACGCCAGGAGACCATCAGTCCCATAGCTAGGGAGAAAAACGGCCTGGCCCAGGTTTCCTGCGCCATACAAGGAGTACCCGGCCGCAGAATCGTTACTCCATACCCTTGTGGTCATGTTGTAGGATATAATTCCCGGGATAGGCTGTACGAAGTCCGACTCATCAGCGAGCTGTGGCTCCGACCTCGGCGTCAAGTAGCCTCCCAAGAGATATCCAGCGTTACTCCCACTTGTTCCTAGACCCATAGAAGGCCTGTGAAAGGTCTGGAACAATCCCGCATTTGAGGGATTGGACACATCCCAGGAACCACCACCATTGCCATCCACAGTGAATTTCCAGAGATTTGTATTCGGAATCGGCGGCTGGCCTGGTAATGGTGAGACCTGGCCACCCCACATGTAGAAGGCACTGTCATCTTCCTCTCCCCATAGGACAAGGTCCTTCAAGATCGGGACTCCCTCAGCCTTCCCCATCACATTGGGAGTAATGCTGTCGGGTGTCCATGAGTCGCCGAGGTATATCGAAATAGTGGCATTATCTTGCACAGGCATTTCGTCAGTCTCTCAACACGTCGAGTACCAGGCGAGGAAGATGACCTACTTGTCGCAAGCACCGGATCGCCATTGTCGTCGTCTTGCAAGATCTCTCCTCCATCGATGTAAACGTAATCTCCCATTACTATCGCTGTCGGCGAAGTCAGAAAGGTCCACCACCGGTGCTCACGGCAGCCATACCTGCGTGCAAGAATCGGAACCGAAAGCTGCTGTCCGGAGGGAAATCGTCGAGTCTGCGCGCCAAACGCGACGAACCGTCGCGTCGCACGGCGCCGTCTTCATATTGCGCGACAGCAGCACATCGTATGCGAAAGGCTAGGACCAACCAACTCAAGAGCGTTGCGACAAACATTCTGGTCGCATCGCCAAACGAAGGACGGCGGAGCAACGGAAGAGAGACGTCGAAGTGATGCTCCAGGGGTTGAACGGCGTCGAAGCGGGCGACGCCTAGTGCAATAAGTTTCGGACCCCACCCTTCAGCTCGTGACCGCGCGCGAACGATTGTGCAGTGGAAAGGGCAACCTGCCTAACTAGTGGACGGCTGTCTGGATACGGGTACGGAGTACGGGGTACGGAATAATCTCTATTTTTGTGCGGCTCCGTAGAATACCTTACTTACAGACCACTTGTTACTGTGTTACCCGTCCCTTATAAGCTATGTTCAACGCCCTATCTCCTACTCCTAACGTGCCTGGTTGGCGATCCCGGCCGCCCTTGACCAACTCGCAGGTAACTATTAATTTAGAACGAGCGGTCTATGTATAAAACCCGTTCTATCCCGGCATGTAATTGGTGTTGTATATGTCGAGGCAAGTCGTTGAAAGCGAGCGGCGAGCCGCTGGGGGTTCGACTGCACACAGCCCCGACGGTCAGCCTCCGGGAGCTATGCTCGAACAGTCTTGGCAAGAGTAGTGCGGCTCAATCTTGGCGACTAGGGCCCGCGCTAGAGTCGAGAGGCTCCGCTCATTGGTTGAGGCCATTCGGCAAATGCTAATTATGGTTCAGATCGCGCCACAACGACATGGGGCGCGATCCTTTGTTTCGACGACCCAGCCACAGTCTCTACTGATGCACTTGGTATGTTCAGGGTGAGCCTGCTGCTTTGTTCTTTTATCCGTAGAAAGTAAATCTGCGAATTAGAAACCGCTTAACAGAAAAAAGCCTAGCTTATCGGCCTTCGGGGAACAAAGAGAGCTCTATTTTAGATATGGAGCATATACCATGAAATCAACCAATCATACAAAGTCCATCATTGGCGTACGATCGTCACTGCTTGCCCCACTTTTCTCGTTCTCCTTCGCGACCCAAGCAAGATACACAGTCTCGTGTAACTGCACTGGCCTGCCAGTATCCGGAGGGTCGCGCTCGAATTCCGGCACGCGTTCGACAGTGAACACGGTCCCAGTCCTCTTCTCGACCCTCTTCGCGTAGACTAAGAAGCCTAGCCACCATAATGCGCCAAGCGCGATGCAGCACCATCCAACCGTTGGCATGATGTACCAATCTAACGTCTCGGTATTGAATCCCCCGGCAATGAGATCCCCAAACCTACCAGCAGGTTTAATCCAAGTACCGATCAATGGAAACAGGTTGCCAACGAGGTAGACGGACGCGCAAATCACGCTGAGGATAGGACTGAATCCGGGTGATTTCTCCTTCCATAGTAAACTTGGCCTGAGACGAAGATAGAGGATTCCGAGAGCAAGGAAGACGCCAAAGAAAGCGAAAAGAGAATAGGATGCCAAGCCGGTCAAGAGGTTGTAGGCATTGCCAGGAGTCAGGCCGTACGTCGTGAAGAGCAGCACGACACAGGAGAGAAAGTGAAGGAGTAGGGCGCCGACTGGGGTCTTCTCGGAATGTTCTTCGGGGGCGAGCCAGCGCATTTTGAGCACAACGTGGAATACACGGAACACAGACGGCGTTCTCCGTGCCCAGCGCAGAAGACGGCCGAGAGATATGTCGGAATTTTTGGCCCAGAATTTTGGCCACGGAAGGATCCCTTCTTTTGCGATCTCTTGTTTGACTCGAGCGGCCGTGTAAGTCATGACGATAATGTTTCCCAGACTAGAGATCGCAAGAAACGCATTAAACACTCTGCCTCCGGTGTGGCTGTCGGCTGACAGGCTGCCGAAAGTCAATTCGAAGAACTGCTGGGCTACGTTGGCGCGGATTTGGTCGTCCCTTTGCACGACCACCATCTGCGACTTGTGAGCAGTTAATAGTATAAATATCACTGAGGGAATAGACTCACATATGATATGTTCACCGCAATGTATAAAGCGCAGACAAGCCCGACTGCAGCGGTCATGCCGATAGGAAACTTACGGTGAGGTCGAGAAACTTCGCCTAGGACGTAGTTGGGCTGTTCAAATCCCGAGAATGCAAATACTGCCCAGGTCAGGAATCCTCCCATGATAAGTATAACGTAAAATGCGACATACTAATGGCGAGAAATGCATGTGCGTAGCCGTTTGCTTCACTCGAAGCTCCATCAAACGAATTTTGCGCGTCTAGATTTTGTGTCGTTTGAACTTGAGAGTTCTTGAAACCGCCAGAGCCAAAAATGATTGCAGCAATTACAATCAAAAGAAGGATGCAGACCTTCATAATTGCCAGGATGTTATTCAAGGAAATGCCCCCTCTTCGGGAGAAGGCATGGATAAAGCATGAGAAAGTTGCAGCTGCGAGTGCGATGCCACGAACTGCTCCCTTGGATGGCTCGTTAACGTTGCTCGCCTGAAGCACTCTCTGAGCAAAGTTTATACAGTTTCCCGCCATGTTACCAAGGACAATGAAAGCGATTCCATAAAGACATGTTGAGAACAGCACGGCGTTCTTTCGGTATCTCGGCCATGTGTAGATATATTGGAGCTTCGCAAAGTTAGTATTCCGGAATCAGCGTGAAGGCTGAAGAATGACTTTACATAGTTCAGATCTCCTCCGCTCCTTGGGACACCTTGTTCGAGCCCGTCAAAGATTCGTCGTGGGACGTTGAGGCCGTACTCAATGTACAGGTGGGTGCCAGCGAATGCGTAAAAGACGCCCGCAAACCAGAACAAGAGAGTGATTCCCGTGCTCATGGTTCCCTGCATCACCCGGGTTGGCGTCATGAATATTCCAGTCCCTTTATCGCATCCAAAGGTCAGCTGAGTCACTTCTACTTCACGAGTTTAGCGCGGACGAACCGATCATGCGGTTTATCACCAGTCCCATGATGTCGTAAAGTCCCAGGCGGAATCGCTCATCGGGAGTTGATGTATGGATAGCGCTTGGGTCTTCATCTTCGTCGAAAATTACGTCGCTGTCACTATCGTTCCTCGTTGGAGTAAAATCGGACGCCATTTTCGGTCAGCAACAATCTAGACGTGTGACAGAATCTTTGGGCTTGACGGACTTGTTGCTATCCGGAAGCGATCTAAGGCAGCAGGGTGCCGCCTATGTATAAAGTGCGCGACCATCATCTGGCCTCCCCGCCCACCGGCGAGGCTGACTCTTCTATGCTCGTTTTGGCAACCGGCGAGCAAGGCATTTGAGAGATTGTCTTAGCCGCCTTCCGGTGCCTTCGGAAAACCTGAATACGTCTATCTGCCTCCGCTAGTGGCTCGCATGTCGTGCGACAGTCGAGCTTCGTAGCCCGCTCGCTCCACGTAAGCATCGTAGAGCGGCGCCAATAGCACAGCCTCCGGCAGTGCGAGTTTCGTCACCCGAGGCTAGTATCTTGTCGTCACCGAGCTCTCTGGCCTCGTTCACAAGGCAGTTTTTGTGGAACTACGAAGCAGACCGACGAACGCAGGGGGGTGAGACAGCACTGCGCCATTTTGTTTCTTGGTTACCCAGCACCATTTATTAGTCCCGGATCAATAGAACCTGCGTTACGTTAGGGTGCTCTGCCTACACAGGGCCAGGCTCGCGGTCGCGCAGCCGGGTCCGGCGCTCGCATTTAACGGACGGCCTGACGCATTCAAGAGTACCACTACCTGTTCAAGAACTGTCGTGTGTCCATCTTGCCCGTCTTGCCAGCCTTTGGAAATATCACCATGGCCAGCTTCATCCAGATCGGGGACATCATCAATGCAGCAAGGCTCGCCTGGCAAGTGTACCAGTTCGGGTGGAGTTCTGACCTAGCCGCAAGTGAGTGAAGTCGCGATAAGCCTTCTGATTAGACTGCCCCCGCGCCATGGGCGCTCGCCGATCTTAATTATTGCCATATTCACAAACTGATTTGTTTCAATGACTCTCAGGTCGACAGTACATAGAGTTTGGCAACGACATCAGAGGTCTTGCAACGAATCTCGATTCTGTTGGTAGGGTTGTGAATAACGCGCTCAACGAAATGAACAATCGCAACTTGCCGCTGTGTCGGCCGTGGGACCTCTCATCATTGCGAGAGATCGTAGGCGACTATGAGACGACTCTTAGAGACTCGAAGGCGCTCTTGGAGGAAAACAAGCAATATGGAACGCCGCGGGGTCACATGGCAAATGTGGAGTTCAATGTGTTGGTGCAGCCCAAGGCTCAGAGGCTGCAAGAACGGATTCTACTTCACAATTCCAAGGTACAAGAGCTCTCTTCATTGTAATTCTGATATCTCGTTTGGATAGTTACCAACAACATGGTTTCGAAGCTAATCCGTTATAGATGCTCCTCCTGTTGCAGCCTCTAGAAATGTGAGTGCAATTCTCATACTACAAACTGACAACTCAAAGCTGACCTTCTAGGGATCTCTTGACTCGGGTCCACAAAGATCTCGCTCAAAGGATTGGAGACGTGCATAACGATCTGAGAAAATTAATGGGTGCCGTAATTCCTAACTACGAGCAAGCAAGAGATCAAATGGAGACTCAAGAATCGTGCATCCTGGAAATTCCTTCTGACATAGCGAATAAATTTGAACGTGCAGCAGAGATCGGACGCATCCATAGTATAGCGCCAGCTAGCTTCCCTTTAGATGAATCGACCAGCGCGTTCGTTGTCCATTTGCAGCAAAGCACGGTTCTCTTCCAAGCCGGAATATTTGTCGACCAAAGGCAACCTCCACCGCAACAATACCTCAACCTTCTGAAATGCGTATGGCTCATGCGATGGATGCGAGTGTCCCCGAAACTTGCGGATCCGTCAAATCAATCGCATTGGCCATCATATATCAAAAAATTGGATCAAGTTGAGTGTCCCATAACTCTTTAAAAGAGTGATTGGCCTATACATATCACTAGACTGACGAGTTGTCATAGGAACTTTCTAGGGAATGCTTCCGGTTTACTGCAGGCTCTTCAAACCAGCTTATACCTCCTCTACTAGATGGCCTCCGGCCGGAGATGTTCGAAATTTGGCAGCAACCATTAGATCAGTCTCTCTTGTCAACCTCGCACGAGCCAGAATTCTTGATGGAAGATATTATGGAAGCGCCGCTCGCTAGCACTACCAGTTCGGTTACACAAGCAATAAGGCTGCAGCGAGTCGTGAACTCAGCATCTGAGCGATATATTCTGTTGGAGACAGCTGTGGATGCAGCAAGTGGAAAGATTGAGAAAGGCAAGCTGGACTTCAACCTCAGATTGTCTACCTTCATCCCGATTTATGCCGTCCCCTCAGTCCAAGCGGGGCCACTCAATATGATCCTGCAAACCGAATCTCAACGAACATCTCAGTTTACCTTCGCTGATATGGACGGGTTACTCAAATTCCAACGCGCACTAACGGGGTTTAAACTGTGGAAATCTTACTCCCAGCCGAATACACAAGTGAGCTTTGTTCTCTCTACTCAAAAAAAGCCTGTCATCGAGCACGCATACATCCAGCTATGGGTAGCAAGTCCTCTAGAGGGAAAACTCGCGACTCCTGCCAACGAAGAAATTGAAGAAAGGGAGACTACGAGTATCACTACGCCGCCTATAACTAAGGCTCTAAGCGCAAGAAACGACTCTTTCACATCCAACAACTCGACCATGGAGCGGCTACAGTCCGACAACCTTTTTGGGTCATTTTCCCTGTCCGATTTGAATCTTGGCAGCTCTCTGCCGAACACGCCTAGCCGAGCTAACCATGCAATGACTAGGGACTCTGACGCTACTCGGTTGTCTCCAACAAGAAGGACCGCACGCATGGCCACGGCACCCATCATGCAATCACGCAGAGGAACTACTATAACCGTAACCAGTAATTCCAGCCGCAGCAGCGATAGGACTGTCACTGATATCGATACCGGCACTGGCGGTGGTGTCCTACACCGTAAACCTCTACGACCTATGGTCGTCATCTTCTCGAAGGCCAAGGATGCTGCCGGCACGCTTTCTATCACTACAATCCAGCTAGACGACGGTACAGCGGTGAATCCCGAACGTTGCAACTGCCGTAAGGCAAGTAGCTCGTGCAATATCACGGCTATCGAGCAAGCGAAAGGGGAAAAAAGTCTTATGGCGCAGCGGTATGAAGCGCAACAAGGCTACTTCGACTGGGACATTGCAAGACTGGGGGTTACACGGAGGAAGGAGTTGCCGGATGCAGCATGGTCAAAGTTGAAGAGAGTAAGCATCACGTTTGTGGACCACCGACGTAAGTCAAGGCTTTCCTCTCCTCAAAAAGACAAATGCTTATGATTGACTTAGAGAGAGATCAATTCGGCGGCTCCATGTGTCGATGCAAGATTGTCACAAATGGTGAACGCAAATCCTGCATTGAATCTGGCCACAAAGGCCTGTTCGGCGAGGTCAAACAAGTTGGCAACAGGCAACTGCGAGCCTACCACGAGGCTCATGAGCACCGCCAGGATATAGTGATAGGACAGGCGCCGGACCATAACGGATCAAAGATACGTTGAAGATGTTGCACTTGACCTCGAAGTTATCTTCAACATCAGCTAAATCTGACTGGTTAGCCGCAACCATGTTCTGTGGGTTAGCGTGTAAAACTGCCTCCAATCCGTCTGAACTGCTTCTAGCAAACGGATTTCCTCCACCCCCTTCCAATAATCTTAATTATCCAAGCATATTTACAGGGCCGGAGGTCAAGTTGGCTAGAATAGTCTTATCTAAGCATGAGCGGCGCCGGCAGCAAATCTGAGTTGTAGTGTAATTCAGCCCCTCAAGAGACGGAAGAATGCGGGCTTCCAAGGTATATCTCGATACAAGGATAGGAATCTATTTCAGTTCCCGGTGTTGCTGTAGCTCAACGCAAGTCAGGCTCTAGAGTTTAGCAAACAGAATGACAACGGCGAGGTGAAGAGCTAGTACATGAAGATAGATAGTCTACCATAGTATAGTCTACAGATGTATAAATGTACCTAGATTATGTTCCGCCAAGCGTGAAACGAAGCGTTCTTACCAAGTCGCCCTAACTGGAGGACTGGCTGCCAGAGGGTTAGGAAGTAGAGGAGAATCTAGGCGATTTATTTTCATGATTTCAGATTTCGCATTGTTCCACGCATTCTACATCTATTCTACCCAAGATGAAAGTCCGCCTTCGCATAAAATACCATCTCAAGCGCTCTTTATTAGCCTCTGTAGAAGTATTGGACCCCTTTACTTCGGCACCCTGTCTTAAGGACATTCAGCAAGCTGTTCTGGGAGAGGGCATCGGAACTAATAAAAGCGGTTGTAGTTCGACGCTCTCTAGAAGATATGGAAGTATACCAGGGCTCTGAGAGGTTTCCAACATAGCATGACTTTGTGGTTGACTTTTAAAATAGTAACCCGTTGGCCTTTGATACCGATGCAATACTGAGCATATAATTATTTAGAGTCTCCCTTCAAGACATCGGTAATCGTCTAGAAGTGATTGCATCACATAGATCACGGGTGTCTCAAGGCTTGCCAAAGACAGTATGGCTCCACAATTCCGATCTTCTTAGACCAAATGATGGTCGCGAAATCTGTGCAAGAGACGGGCAGTAAACTGTTCAAGCTGCCTTGTAGATAGATTTTGCACGGCCGGAATTGTCTTAAACCTTGGTGAGTTCCGTGGCTTCGTAAATCGTAATCTCCGTCATATCGCATACGAAGGTACAAGTTGACCAAATCTGTGTGCTGCTGGATATACAACAGGGATGCTAGCAGCCACCGTACGCTTCTTGGGCATCCCTTTGGTAGATGCTGATATTGGACATAAATAGGGCGATATCCTTATTCTAGGATCGTCTATTGCGCTAGATTAGGTCACTATGCTACTTGTTTGATTCGGGAGTATGGGTGTCATACTTAGGAAAATAGGTTCACCGTCCCTTAGAATATTCTGCCTCCCGTATCTTAATTCCCGTGCTTTTCTTGGGTTAGAAAGAAATTCAATGGCCGTTGCATCCATGGCGACCAAAAGCAAGCTGCAAATCGCAAGGAAACAGCATTGCCGTTGAGCCGGCTGTAGCGTTCTTGATGAGGAAGCCTCCTCCCCTCCATGGCAGAAAGGCTAGGTAAGGAAGCGGAGATTGTAGAAGGGAATGCTTAGGTCGACGGCCCTAGGCGGTGTTTTTCTCGAGTGCAAGAAAGCAGAATGCATGGGAAGCGGATTGAAAGGTTCGGTTGGGTCTGTGGGAATCACGTCTGGGCGCAGCCGCGCTCGCGTGCAAGTCTCCTTTCCGCGCAACTCACCCTCAAGCCTTACCAACCGCGTCTCCACACTAGAAACGAGGCATTTCCACATGGCCTACACATGTTAAAAGTGTCCAGAAATAGGCAAATGTGACTTCGGATCTCAATAATTGCCTTACCAATGCAAATCAAAAGAAGGGAAAATTGCACCGAAAACTAATGTCAACTACGGAATCGATCCTGTGTCGTATCACGATATCTTACCCTTACCCTCCACCATGTGCATAAAAAGCTTCATAGCACGCCTTATAGGGCTGCAATAAAAAAAAACGACAAAAAAACGAACCCGTTGGGGAGCAAATGACTCTTTTTAAGACCTCTCGGCCCCCTTAGATCAGCGACGTGACCCAAGGGTTGGTTTTTTGCCTTTTAATCACCTATGTCCCCAACTAGTGTTGAACTAGACGCTAGGCCACTGCACCACGAGAGCACAGTGGTGGGGAGGAGGTCGAAAGACTGGTAGCACTAAATAAAATATATAGCCAATGTCCTTCCAAGCAATATAGAAAAGCAGATTTCATACAAATTAAAGCAGAATAATGGCGAGTTCGCAAGACCGTTGGCATTTACTCTTGCGCATGGCAAGGCAAGGCTGGCGGAGCGCATTTAGACCAATTAGAGGGGCTTTCCGGCGATCGCAAGGGCAAGGTGGTCCACGATAGTCAACAAAGATAGTCACATCAAGGACCAGAGAGCGAAGGAACAATTTGCCCGCGTCATGTCACGTAATGACAAATGCATACAGCATTAGGCAAATCGTACACCCATATGCACAAGGCATATGCTTCAACGGCAATCGTACCAGATATGTAAAGGAGACGAGATATGATCTCAAGTATTACAAGTAACCACACAGAAGAAAATACGGCGAAGGCCATGTAGCAAGCTACCCACAACGCCCAGGGTCCCGCTCAACCATGGCCGTCACAACCCACTAACTTTACAAAGCCGGATATCTAAAGCAACGGGTCCCGTCTACGATGTGGCTTCCTCCGAGCTCTCCACCACCGGGCGAGGGCGGCTCAATGCTTCCATAGTCCCTAAAGTATCGTCAGCCTTTCGTTTGGGATAGACATAGCTCCTCGCTGTGTTTGCTTACGCTGGGTAAGTTGGAGTATAGTGCGCTTCTCTCCTTGGTTGTCTTCAAACGTGTGCATGTTTGCGTCGGCTTCCACGCACATCAAGGTCCTAGATGGGCGAGTCAGAGCTAGTCTATGGAGCATTTCGGCTACAACGATCTTGCAATGCGATTCCGCTCTGGAAACGTCGCAAACACGACCCGAAGAATTCCGGTCCTCCACCTGCTCCCCCACCATACAATTCCCCACCAGAAATCGCGCCCCGAAGTCCACGGCGCCAGAATAAAAAGCGCACATATAACTCACCCTTTCGGCAAGCTCAGCAAGAAGTCCCTCCTCGCGCCCGGCTCGTCGAAATTCGTCACCCGAAACCAGCTCGTCTTCTTATTCTCCCCGGATCCGAAGCTCGTCCCTAGCGCGTAGCGTACGATTTGTCTCCCGGTGCTCGTCTCGGTCAACTCGGGCTCCGCCGCCAGCCTGCCGATGACGGTCATGCGCGCGAAGGACGCGCGCGTCGTGCTCGAGAAGGAGCGCGTCGCGGAGGTCGCAGCGGATGCGACGGGGCGGAAGGCGCGCAGAGGGCTGAATGAGGCGGCCATTGCGGCATTCGAGATTGCGCGTCAAAGGAGAGCAGGCGATGGACGGGCGACAAGAGGCACGGGTGGAGATGGAGAGGAACTTGAGGTGAAGTTGAGATACGCACGGTACGTGGTTGGCCAAGTCCGCGACACCGCGCGATCAGGGGTTCGGTTGGTTAACCATGCCTGGTTAGCCGGCCATGGACGACAGGCATTGAGCTGGTCGTTCACGTGCTCGGCTTCCACGTCGAAGCCATCCGACTCCTTGTGCCCAACGGCCTTGAACACCGCACCGCAAGGAGAAACAAACAAGTCCTTATGCATGTCCGCTGCGATAGCAAACCGAAAATAGTATGCATATGAAGAGCATACCGCATACTTCATACCGTGGGAACCTTGCCCTTAACTCTAGCTAGTACAGGTCAGGCTTACCGGAAAGAATTCCGTCCACAATCTTTGAAAATATAGAGCGTTGATCTTATTTTATGCTTATTTTATGCTTACAGTGCTGTTATCATATCTAGTTCAACCCAGCAACGAACGACACAGGGTACATTTACCCCGGAACTTGCCTGTCTAGTACGACAGTCTCACTCTCAAACCTCGTACCCATAGCGGCCATTCCGCGTGTCTGACCGTTCGGAATTTGTCCCGCGAAGGTTCTCTCCATCATGCGAAACATCCAGTCGTGTACGCAAAGAGCTTGCCTAGATTCTTTCGAAATATTTCAACCTCGGAGCAGAGCCACCATGCTGGTGAATACCAGCACGTAATCCTCATCAGGCGTCCCGTTGCTATTAAGGCCGGACACCGGTGAATGAGAACAACTAGCTTAGGCGGAGTTAAAGACATTCGAAGCTGAGAGGCGACAGAGACCCAAATACCTAATACCGCACTTTGTATCTGTCACACCGACAGAAGCGGCTAATTCGCAAGCCGGTAGCTGACGAAGCCTTGTGCGGCTTCCATT
Organism: Lineolata rhizophorae; assembly: GCA_010093515.1. Taxonomy (NCBI): domain Eukaryota; kingdom Fungi; phylum Ascomycota; class Dothideomycetes; order Lineolatales; family Lineolataceae; genus Lineolata; species Lineolata rhizophorae. Next base: position 1,001,727 of record MU001681.1, on the reverse strand, counting down.
GGTCCCTCATTTGGAGCTAGCTTGAGCTCAGTAATCTCCCGCTTATGACCTGCGGTAGTCACTTGGTGAGACACTAGGTATCCGGAATGGCATGAATGGACTAATGTTCGAGCACTTAGGAGTGCACGGAGTGCTCCACTGCATGATTGTCTTAATGCAGGGAATCGTTATATCTCAGGTTTCTTAGATAACCACTTGCGGATCTTTCTCGACATTGTGAGCCAATCTTCGTTTTACCTCATGTCAGCCACTATTAACCCTTGACGTAATAAAAAAAAACACTTAGGGTTTTATTTATTTTTATTTTTGAGAGATCCAAAAAGACGGTATGCTTCTTACAATTCCCTTAGATTTCCTAGCGTTCTTTACCCTGTGGACGAAGAATCAATATTTCTTATGTACAAACAGAGTGGTCCCAGCATGTGATCGTTGTAATACGGATTATCGTCACAAAGGGAAGGTCCCCGCTAGTGAGGTTCTCCTATAGATAACCTGGAGTTGGCCGTGGCTGGGCGACTAGAGTTCGCAGCGTCGCACTATCAGCTGTGTCACTGTGGTTGACCGCACAATCCATGTTGAGGCAGCCGACCGGCTAAGACCTACTACGTAGGACGGTAGAGGGTTTTTCGACCGAAAGGTCGAAGCTCCGTTGAAAGGGAAAAGCCTTTTTAGAATGTTTTTCTTGATTAGGCACGACCATTTCCTGGATTTGAGCGTCAGAACTTTAATGTCTACCGGCGTCATCGTGGCCAATAGTCCGTCCGTAGCGCAAGCCGATTCAAACTGCCTGCTTTGAATGCAGGCATACAGTTCGTCTAGCTGGCCAATCAGCATCATCGACGATGTTGGCTCCAGGCTTGGCTCTTGCAGCCTAACGGATTCGCCTTGCGTAGGCGGTTTCTGTCGCTTTTTGAGGACAAAGAAGAGAAGACTGAAGCGGGAAGCTCCCAGCAAATCCTAACGAAGGCCACTATGCGAAGCTTTTGGTAGCCTGTTTCCGCAAAAGCCCCGACGACGATGCTGACGCATCTATCGAAATTAGGCCCCCAAGCAGTCGCCGCCATCTCGTACCCGACATCTCTCTGAAGAGCCTGCCACGTACTTCTGTACCTGGTCGGTTCTCGTTTTGCGAGTTCCGCGATTGGCCCCCTCAAGCAGGGCCTGGATAAATCGGGACATTTTCGTACTAGCAATCGGGTCATGGGCTAAGCGCCACAGCCATACTGCCATGTATCGCGGGGTAAGTCATTCTCATCTAGACTGCAGATTTCCGTAGCTCGTCCGTCGTTCGCCTCGCAAGTTACACAACGTCAGCTTACGCCTAACTGCTACGTGCATAGGAGAGCCTGGACATTGCATGTGTGCTCCCTGGGCGTATCGGTTCCGTACGGCCCCCACACGTGGTGGCCCCATGGAACGGCCCCCCCGTACGGATTGCTGCGCTGCAAGATCGTCCATGCCAAGCCCGTCATTCAAAGAAAAGCAATATTCCAAGTGTCCCTACCGAGACGCTCCTACAAGCAGTAGAGCCATTTCCCCGCTTTACGAAGTCGGAGGTTTAACCCCGTTTTTGACTCCCGAACAAGCTAATGGTGCTTTTAGAATATGCTGAACTCAAACGGGAGTTAACGTGGAGTTAATGAAGCACACCCCAAAACTTTTGCAAATGAAACAACGGTATAATTGGCGGCTAGGAGTAGCCACTAGTGAGTGAGAAAATTAAACAAGGATGTAGATCGATGGGCGAAACATGGAGATGTGAATGTAGCTAGTTGGCCATGGGGACGCGGGGGCGAAGAGCTAAATCAATTTGAGTTCCACGTGCTGACACTTTCCTCTCTAAGTTCCTAGGATAGTGTGAGCAACCAAATCCATGCCGGCCGGAATTAAGATTATTAAATCTTTGGGACGCGACGCGTCTTCGTCTGTTCCCAGCGTTTGGCCGAGTATTTAAACTGGACCAATCGGCCGGGGCCAAAACCCCCAAGCTTCCCCTCCCAGAACGCAACCACTCCCAGCAGCTTTAGCGACCGCAATATTACCGACAATTCACCTACAATGACTCTCCCGAAGTTCGAGACGAAGCTCTTCCTCAACAATGAAGTGAGCTCCAGCAGCATTCTGCGCGTTACAAAAAAATAGCAACTATTTTGAGTTCCTAACCTCAATGTTCCCTTGCAGTACGTCGACGCCAAGTCCGGCGAGACCCTGACGGTCGTTAATCCGCACAACAACGATGTCATCACCGACAAGATCCAAGTCGCCGGCGAGGCGGACATCGACCTGGCCGTCGACTATGCGGAAGCGGCATTCAAGGAGTGGCGCAAGGTGCCCAGCGCGCAGCGCTCGGAGCCAATGAAGAAGTTCGCGCAACTGTTGAGTAGCTACTCTGAGGATTACAGCAAGCTGGAGACTGCGTCGATGGGCATGCCGGGAATGCTGGGGTCAATGGTGGGTCAGCTGGCGGTGGCTTGCTTTAACTGTGAGTTGGGTCTTAAGAGCCACGGGAATATCGTTTCAATGCAGATGCCCTAACGGTCGTCTCGCAGATTACGCGGGCTGGACGGACAAAATCGCAGGCGATACGTTCCCCGAGGAAGACGGCGCTTACAAAATCGTCAGGCACGAGCCGCTCGGCGTGTGTGCGGGTATCGGAGCTTGGAACGTGCCTTTGATGCTGTTTTGCTACAAGGTGGCTCCCGCCGTTGCTGCCGGTAACAGCGTAAGGATCCCGGGACCCGCAGCAAAGACAGCCCGACATCAACTCTAAGCTCGTCTCCAGATCATCTTCAAGACGTCCGAGCGCGCCCCGCTCGCCGTCCTGCAGCTCGGCCACCTCATCAAGGAGGCCGGCTTCCCGCCCGGCCTCATCCAGCTCGTTAGCGGCGCCGGCCCCACGGGCGGCCTGCTGGCCTCGCACATGCGCATCCGCAAGATCTCTTTCACCGGCTCCGTCGCGACGGGCAAGAAGGTCAAGGAGATGGCTACCAAGAGCAACCTGAAGCGCGTCACCCTCGAGCTGGGCGGCAAGTCGCCCGCACTCGTCTTTGACGACGCCAACTTCGAGACCGCCGTAGCGCAGTGCGCTCAGGGCGTCCTCATCAACTCGGGCGAGGCTTGCGTCGGTAAGGAGCCGTGGCAGCATTTTTTTTTTTTTCCGTCGCGAGTACATCGTGAAAGATTTCTAACAATACGTCAGCCACATCCCGCACCTTCGTGCAGGAATCCGTCGCCCAGAAGTTCATCGCGGCTCTCAAGACCGCCTTCGAGAGCACCGGATCCGGCATGGGCTCCGACCCGGCGCTCCCGTCCACCACGTTCGGCCCGCTGGTCGACCAGAAGCACTCAGACATCGTCATGTCGTTCATCGAGAGCGGCAAGAAGGACGCCGAGATACTGACGGGTGGCTCGCGCAAGTCCAATTACGTCGAGCCGACCATCTTCCTGAACCCCAAGGAGGACTCGCGCATCTACCGCGACGAGATCTTCGGCCCTGTGATGAGCATCAAGACGTTCAAGACCGAGGAGGAGGCCATCAAGCTGGCCAACGATACGAGTTACGGCCTTTTCTGTAAGTCTTCCGATCTCCCTGTGGGTCCGTCTGCGAGAGGCTTCATTTTGGACTGCCTGGCTTCTCTGAAGGTGCTTGGATTCTGATGTCGGGATACAGCCGCCATTTTCACCACGAATCTCAACCGCGCCCTGCGCGTCTCCTCGGCCGTCGAAGCCGGCACCGTCGCCGTGAACTCGTCCTTTATGCCCTCGCTCATAGCGCCTTTTGGTGGCTGGAAGCAGAGTGGATACGGCCGCGAGGCGGGCAAGGACGGAATGATGTCCTATCTTGAGACGAAGACCATCCTGATTAAGTAAGTTTACCATGCCGGAACTTGCCGCCTAAACTAATCCTAACAAAATTGCAGCATGAACGGTTGAACGTGGGATAGCGACAACCTGTGGTTCTCGAACGCTAACGAACGACCAAATTTTCCTGAGAGATGTTGGGAACTGGACGGGTATCTATTAGCCACTACGTACACATATCCCACGCCGACACGAATACATCTAAAGTGAAATGATAATACGAAATTTCATGCTGTCTCGCCACTATCATAACCCGCACCCAACATGGTTGAAATGGTGTGTCGCTAACAACCAGTGTCTGAACTCACAACATATACACCCAAACAAAAGCCATACACCATAACGCCCACGCCGGAAATCTGCTCTTCTCGAACAAACGCAGCGTAGCCCTCCTTTTCACTGCCCCTGCAACTCCTGCCTGACAGGCGCAACCGTACCCTGCATTTCCACACTCGATCCTAACCTAGCCGTACCTGCCGCGCCAGGGCCCGCTACTCCCGGCGCCCCGGGCCCAGACGACACCGGACCGGGGCCCATCCCTCCACCCTGCCACGGCGCCGCCGCTAACGCCGCCGCAGGGCCGGCCGGCTGCTGCGCAGGTGCCGCGTATCCCTGCGGCACCATCTGCGGCATCATCTGCGGGAGCGCCTGCGGGCCGGGATACTGATACTGCGGATACTGGTACTGTTGCGGCTGTTGCTCCGGCAGCTGCGGCAGGCCGGGCGCCGTCGCCGCCGCGTAGCCGATCGGTCCGGGCGCGTGGAGCGGCTGGCCCGGCTGGCCCGGCGGCGGCGCGGACATCTCGTGCCGCGGGGGCTGGTCCGCGGACACGGCGGAGACGGGCGACACGCGTCCGGGGTAAAGGTCGGGCTGGTGGTGGCGCTGGGGCGGGGATGGCGGATTGGTGGACCACGTGGGCGCCTGCGCCATGGGCACGGGTGGCGGGGCCTGCATGGCGGGGCCCGGCATCGGCGTCGGGGCTGTGGTTGGCGACATGACGCCCGGGGTGGCGCTCGGGTTGGACGAGGTCGCCGACGACGACGCCTTCGTTCCGCCGGCGAGGCCTTTGCGGCGCCGTAGGAGCCACCACACCCCGAAGATGAGCGACGCGAGCGCGATGCCGCCGAGGGTGGCGCCGACGCCGATGCCGGCTTTGGCGCCCGTGGAGAGCGCGTCTTGCGAGCGGACGGGGAATTGGATGGCGTAGACGATGTTGACGATGGCAGAGGTGGGCGTGCTGCCCGTGGGGAGGCCGACGGATTCGGTTGTGGCATCGGCGTCGGAGACCACAACGGGGATTGGCGGCGGGGATTTGTTGGAAGAGAGGGATGAGTAGCACGGAGTGGCAGCGCCGACCTTCTGGTTCCATAGGGCGTATCCACTGGGGTTTTGACGGCGCGTTAGCAAAGAGCAGGAAACTCGAAAGATGTGAAAGAGAGGGTTGCGTATGCGGAGAAACTTACGAAGGACAACACCCTCCTGAGATTGAGGTATAATCCTTGGGGCACTCGGCAAGCTTCTCCTCGCTGCTGTCACTCGCTGAAACATCAAACGCCAGACTGGCTTGCTGGGCAGTCGGATTCGCCTCGTTGCCTTCAGCCCCTACCGGCTCCGGCGTTTGGACTGCATATGGACAGCAGTCCGGCTTCTTCGCATTACAACCGAGAGCGGGAGCCCAATACGCCGTGCCGGCTCCACCATCTTTCATGAGCGCAAATTCCAGAGTGCTACAGTATCCCTTTAGGAGGCTGGCCGACGAGCTGTAGGAAGGAATGGGAGAATGGCTGATGGTTGGGATTCTGGTAACAGGTGTTGTCGAAGCGCGGACAAGGCTGGGAGAGGGCACTGAAGTCCTCGTGGTACGGGCATCGGCCCCGGCGGGGGTGTAGTCGTAGTCGGTACAAACGTAATCATCATAATAGTCGAAAATCCAACCTAGTGAAGGGTAAGAAGGCGTGATCAACTGCTCTACCGATAGGTGCCTACCATCAACGCAGTCCGCGTACCTTCCGCCCGCTGCCGTTTGTGCGCAAGCCGAGTACGATGACATCCATTCCATGTAGGACGGACAAACACAATCGAGATAGTCATTGGTCGTCTCCTCGTCGTAGTCATCGTAGGGGTTGTAGTCGTAATCATAGAAATCGTATTGGCTGTAACACACACCGGCCTGGGTCGCGTAGTCGTCGAATGCTCTGAGATCATCGCACTGCGTGAAGGAATAGTAGTAGTCATACTACAAGATGCATTAGCTACCGAGAAATCCTAATGAGAAGTCGCAGTAGGGTATTAGACATTAGATGTCTAATCCCTGAACTTACACTGCAGTCAGCGCGCGGCCTCAGTTCAGTGACCATGGAAGCCGATGGGTCCATAGCAGTCGTAGCCATGGCGGGCGCCGCCGTGATGGTTGCCAATCCTGCCATCTTGTTTTTGCGATAACCACTCCTTCGTCGGCTAGTTCAGTCTGATGTAAGGGCGACAAAGGCCGGAATGACGGCTTGACCCGTGCTGTTAGCCACGAGGGGAGGGGGAGAACAGCTTCAAGGACGACGAAGCAACTCACGACAGTCTCCGTGATTGCGGAAAGCCCGCAACTTATGAGGGTTTGCAACCCCGCAAGGGCGAAAATGGCAGATCGGGTCATGGTGCTCTAAGCCCTCAGAGTCGAGTTCCTAGAAAGCATGCCATCCCTCGTCAAAGGGTCCGTTGGTGGCGCGATTGGCAGCATCGCAAGACCAATGGCGATCTCTCCAAAGCGCCGTAGACCTTGGCGCACATGAGAGCGGCGCCTGCCGTCCGCTCGCTTGCCCAGGTCGTGGAAATTGGCTTCGCCTAAAACACGCACACTCGTGAAATACGAGCCGCACCCCTATTCGACTACAGCAAAAGAAATATGATTAGACTCTGGAGCAAGAGGTACGTGGGAAATTTGCTGCAGAAAGGGTTGTCTACGGAGTACTCTCGAAATTCATACAGAGGATACGCAGAATGAATCTAGGTAACCCAAGAGCTGAGTATCCCTGTAATCTATCACGGACGCCAACGTGATGTTCGCTTCACGATCACCATTTCCGGAGCGCCATGGCGCACAGGCAGTGCGCCACAAAGACTGAGACCGCGGTCATGCGCGGGCAAGCAAGCCACGGCAACACCGCTTTTGCGTACGGACGTACGGAGTAGTAGTACACACAAACACTGCGAGGCTGAAATGTCGGGAACGAACACGGTACGCTTGGGCGCCGTCAAGGTAGCATCGTGTCAGATGGGCACCGGCGCCGGAAGGTAGAAGCGACGAGGTTGCAGTCGGGAGGGCGCGAGGGCCGGTCCGACTTTCTGCCTCGCGCCCGGCGTCGTTCGGCTTGCACGTGACGCCCCTGGCGACTTGCGCCGGGATCAGCCCTCAGCCCTTGGCCTTAGCCACCGCCCACTTCTCGCTCGCGCCGGATCACAAAGCGCACGGCATGGGCTGCTCGCCACGAGAAGACACGACGGGGCCTGAAACCGTCATGTCGACCCTCGGAACGGCCGCCGGTGGACAGCTAAAAGTCGAGAAGCAGCAGCGTAGCGCCTTCGGACTCCGCCAACATTGCCAGGAAGTCGGAACATTCACGGCAATCAGCTCGAGGAGCAATTCCAAGTTTGCTCTTTGTTACGAGACGACGAACGAAGCAAGCTTCCACTGGCTTCAATCGCCGACCTCGCGAGAGCGTGCGGCGGTGCAAACAAACCGGTCCGCCCTTAACTATGTATGTACTACGACAAGCTCGCTGAATATGCTTATTTTAATGCTATCCTGCCGTGTCGGGCTTCTAATAGGCCAGAATGCCCGGGCACTAACCTCTCGGACGAGAGTTCAGGTCTTGGCAGCCGTATCAGGCCGGGGGCTGAGAAAGGTTAGGCGCGCATGCCGCATAGCCAAGCTGAATGTACAGCACAGTAGGCAAGCTTGAGCGGTAAGACGCACCACAGCCCCATCGACGACACTACGGATAGTTGACGATAGGTGATGCAACTGCAACGCTGGTCCCGTGGTTGCTGCGGCGGTCGGCATGCATAAAATAAAGCGAGCTCCCAAGTCCAAAGAACATCATCTGCAGCAAACATCACGAGAAAAAGTCTCCTATTTCCTAGTCTATTTCCTTGGTTCTGTTTCCTATCGTTTCTTTATTTACCTTTCCACTTTCGTTGAGCATTTAAGCAGTCTTCATCTGTTCAATTTCAGTCTACTTTCTCTTCATCGTCCGCAAAACTTCAATCGTTTTTCCAAGCCCTCACTCCATACATTCAAACCCTCCTCACTCACTCAACCACACCAAACCGACCGTCTCCAAAATGCACTTCCTCACGGCCCTCACCACCGCCGCCTCTCTCGCCACCCTCGCGCACTCCCTCCCCCTCGCCACCACCAACTCCTTCCTCCGCCGCGCCTACGACCCCTCCACCTCCTGCCCGGCCAACACCGTCTACCTCGGCCCCTCGACCTGCACCAGCGGCTTCGTCGGCTGTATCTCCCCCGCCGACCGCGCCACCGCCTGCGACGGCCCCCGCCGCTTCTACAATGACTGCGGGGCCTACGGCGCCTTCCGCTCGTGCGCCGACGCCTCCGGCGTCACCTTCTTCGCCGGCTGCACGACCGACGCCGCCGTCTGCGACGCCGCGCCTAGCGCGCCCGAGCCGACGCCCGCGCCCGCGCCCGCGCCGGGCCCCGACGACTGCGACGACGACGATGCCACGAGCCCTCCGCCGCCGAGCGACGGCGGCGACGGCGCCAACGGCGAGGACGCCGCGCCCGAGCCGCCCGCGGAGTCTTCCCCGGTCGGCGCGTGCCCGGCCGGCGCCGTGTACGTCGCGGACGGCGTGTGCGAGAGCGGCTACGTGGGGTGCGCTCCTCCCGAGAGCTACGCCGAGGTGTGCGGTGGGGGCAAGCGCTTCTGGGGCACGTGTCCGGCGGGGTACGGGAACTATTACGTGTGTAGGAACGGGTTCAAGGGGTGCTCGACTGAGGGGGATGTGTGCAATTAAGGGGGTGGATTGTTTTTGTTCGCGGAGCATCTTTCACGGCTGATGTGATGGTTGCATGACTCTCTTTTGGGATAGACGGTAGACTGCATTTGTTGGGCGTTGTTGTCTCATCTTTAGCGGCATCTTGCATACTCTCATTTGCTGTTTTGTTTCGTTTCACGTCATTCTTTAATCCTTTTATCAGAACCTTTTACATAGCTGTACAGATAATACTAGTTCTCTATATATATTGGACATTCAATGTCTTGAACGTGATGTGCTGAATTATTTCTACAGCAGACGCAACATAATAGAGCCGCAAGAGATCCGGCCGCTGTGTCATAACACTTCTGTCGAGTCGAAGACTCAAGGCTCCTTCCCATCTTCCTTACACAATTCGTGTGGCAGCACCGTCAAAATAGTAGTTCCTTTCTTATAAACAAGCGCTGCCAAGCCATATACACAATTAGGATATGAAATTACGGCGTAATCCCAACTCGAACGTGCTGTTTCAATCAACGCTTCTATTATTACCATCGTCGCAAATGCCCACATAACCGGATTCTATCCTGCCTACCTCTCGCTAGCCACAGTAAACCCCTTAGTAGCTCTACTAGAAAATCTTCAGAACTTATCTTAGTACTCCCACAACCGCGATATCTACCTACGTAATTGTTCTACTTCCTCTCCAACCTCATAATAACGGAGTCTGAATGAAAGAAAATCCATGCGCCGACCTAGACCATGAGTCGAGGAAAGTGTCCACAAAATCTCCCCACTGCTCAACGCTCAACGCCAAGATAATACGTCTGACACGAATATGTTACATTCCAGCCACCTGACCTAACCACTAGACAGCACGCAACGCATCGCAGCTACCCTACCAGTACAAAACTAAACAGGACGCAAAGAGAACCAACACAGCGCCTCGCCATGCAAATCCAAAGCACGCACAGAGCCCATGCCCAAAAAAACAATAACTCAAGACCAAGCATCATCACTACTCCGCCAAAAGGTCCTCCTAGGACGGCTCCTCCGTTTCATCCAACAAAGCAAACAGGCCCCCCAGCACCTCCCTCACCGGCTCCTCCACCATCTGCACGTCCCCACCCATGGTCCTCAACCTCCTCCCCAACCTCTCCATCCCGGCCTCGACGTCCATCCCCAACGCCCCCACCACCTCGGCCCACTCCTCCCGCCTCTCCCACCACCTGCCCCCCGGCCCTTCCACCACGCCCTCTTCCCACCTCCCCGCCGCCACCAACCCCTCCTTGACCTCGCGCAGCGACGCCACCGCATCCCACCCGATCGCCACCGCCTCCTTTTCGACGCGCGCCGCCTCCTTCTCGACACGCGCCGCCTCCGCCGCGTCGTCCTGCGCCGCTCGCAGTTCCGCCGCCGCGTCGCGTTTTTGCGCCGCGGCATCCTCACACTCCGCTGCGGCGCGCTCGGCGAGAGCGCGCACGTGGGCGCGCGCCGTGCGCCGGGTGCGGCGCGCGTGGCGAAGGATCAGGGCTTTCTGCGCGGCGAGCTGCCGGCGGGAGACGTCATCGGCGCGACTTTGCGCTGGGTCCGAGGACGGCGGCGGAGGCGGCAGCGACGGGGCGGCCGAAGCAACGTTGCCGGAAAGGGAGGACGAGGAAGCGGCGGCGCGATGGCGCTGCAGCAGGGCGCGGGCGCGGTCGCGTGCGAGCAGCGCGTCGTCGCGCTCGAGCTCGAGGCGCTCGACGCGGAACTCGAGGTCCTCCCTGGTGAGGCGCTCATCTATGAGGCGCATGTCGAGGTCATTCCGCTCGGCGATCTTATCGTCGAGGGTCGCCTCGAGGCGGGCTACTTCCTCGACGCGCAACCCCTCTGCTTGCTCGCGCTCCAGCTGCGCCATGGTGAAGTCATACCGCGCCTCCCGGAGCTCGTCGAAGCGCCGGTCCGCCAGCGACTGCAGCATCCGCATCGCGCTTTGGAACCCCTCGATGTCCGACTCCAGCCGCGCCTTCTGCAACTGCAGACTGTCCACCTCCTCTCGCAGCGCCGCCTTTGCCCGCAGCTCGCGCCCCAGCCGGTCGCCTATGGCTCGCACTGCCTGGTACGCCTCGCTGTTGGCGTCAATGGCGTCTGCTATCCGTGTTCGTTCGTGCTCCACCATCGCCTCGAGCTGCTCCTGCTGCTTACGGTGCTCGATACATAAAGCGCGGAGCTCCCGCTGGATCGTCTTAATTTGCTTCTTTGCCGAGCTGATATCCTCGACTGCCGAGTCATATAACGACACCAAGCTCGACAGGGCGCTGTCGTTGGCCTCTTTTTGGGCGCGGGCTTCGAGGACCTCGGCCATTTTGTCGTCGAGGGCCGTGACGGCGGCCGAGTTGCGAAGCTCGGCGGCGTGGAGGCGGTGCTTTAGTGAGGAGTACTCCGTGACCGAGAGGCAGACGTAGTTGGAAGGGACTTCAGACATTGCTGTTGGGGTCTCCACCGCGAAATCCTGGGTGTGCACGCCCGAAATGAGCGGTGCGCTGGTAGTAGGGGACGTTTTCGGAGCGTTAAATGAAACATCATCGGCGGTAGTAAGCTTGTGTTTATGATGGTCGTTCGTGCTACCGTAGCTGGTTTGGACATTCGTGCGGCCGTCATAATGCGTTCCTAGATTGAGAATCATCGAAAAAGCACGCCTCGACCATGAGCCGCCAGCGTCTCTAGGACCGCCACTAGTCCCGTTATCGTCATTGTTACGATGTGACAATGATGACGAACATGAATGACGTGCGGAGCTAGAACGCTTGTTGGTGTTCTTATCTGCATCTCGTTCTTCGTCTTGCGTCTCGTGATCCGCAGAATCCAACGTCGATGAACCTTTATTGGAAGTCGAAATGACTGAAGTAGCTTCATTTACAAGAAGATTGCCATCAAGCTTGGCTCTCACCTTGTTTTCCTTTCCAGCTACGAACTTCCCATTTTGCTCGCGACCCTCCGCAGCGACCATAGTGGAATTATGAGGCACCACTGGAGACTTAGGCCTACCATATACGCCAATGGTGTTATTCGTCGCCTCTGCGGTTAAGCTCAAGTTTGCAAGCCGTTGTCGAGCTTGTACCGTGGTCGTCAGATTCACGCTCGGAGGCGCGGATATAGCCCGACGTCTTTCCAGTTCACCGCGCCGATTTTGAGACGAGAGGAGCCTAGCGACGAATGCAACTTCGGTAAGAGGCACTCTTAGATAAATGAGCTCCGACGTGTCGCTCGGCAGGCGATCTAGTTCTTGAGCCCTCCTGTTCGCCACGTACGGCGGTTCGTCGCTTGTGTCACCACCGTCATAGTCTACCTTGACCACCATTGCACATCCCGGACCGTTGTCGGCATCGCTATCCGTGGTAGACTGGGTATCCTTCGACTCGGTTTCCTCTCTACAATGGCCAGGCTCCTCGCGCCATGGATAGCTCGGGTCGACAACGACTCGAAACCACGGTCGGGTGAGCAAGATCCGGAGCACGTGTCGATAGGTCTCGCCCGAGTTATTGGGACAGCTAGCCGGCAATGGCTCGTCGTTGTAGCCCATGTAGTCAGCCGTGGTGGTGTTGCTAGCAAGCGACACCACGTCGGGCCTCATATCTTCTCGAAGGACTAAGATGTCACGGGTAAGCCAGAATGGGGGGACAGGAGCTTGCGGAGGCAAAATGTCGTCGTCCAAGTACATGATGTGGGGACGAATATCCGGATTGCCGACTTGTGCAGAGGGTGAAGATGAGCGTGACTGTGCCGAGACAGTTTCCCACTCCGCGGGAAGGACGGGCGCAAGAGGAGGAGATTTGGTTGCGTCGTGTTCGCCATCGTCCGGATGGGCATGTTGCTCTAGACTTGCTCGTCGTCGGCTCGCTTGGCCCGACATGGCCAACACGGACACGGCCACGGGAGGATAACAAAGCAGATAAGGACCGTTAAGGCGGCTGCAGAAATCTCTGCAGGTGACGATGCGATAGGCGCACCGATTAGCTATAAGCGTCTCGTCTGAGCAAGGGAGAAGATGGAGACAAACTCTGCTTGACGCGTTCGCGAAAGGACTCCGACATCCGTTTCAAGAAGCCGTTTGAGCGGGCAACCAAGCAAAGAAAGTGGAAGATGCTTGCCAGTATCGATGCCGAGAATGACGATAGCGAGCGATGTTTGCAAGCTGATGTAGACCAGGCGGATGCAGGCTAAGAGAATGTGTGGCAGGGAGAGGAAGAGAAAGGTTATGATGAGGGTGTGTGGGAACGAACTGTCGTGCGCATGTGTTGACACCGTTTGTACGGAAAGAGCGTCTGCCTGGCCCAAACGTGCGGCTCCTACCCAAATCTTCGGGTATGATATCACGGCCCGCGCTAGCTTAGCACTCGCAACTTCCCAGAACTGCACAGGCTAGGAAGGAGCATGCCAAGGTCTAGTTCCAGCTATGGACCTGCCCACTTCAGCAATTTCGACACCGATTTTGACGCCTGCCCACGATCCGCGATGCTCTACTGTCATGTGACGTTTGCAGGATCCGTTCTGAACATGTGCAACTACTAAGGTCAGCTCATGATCTGCTATTTGCTATTTATTCGTGGAATCAGAAAGATATGGAATAATACTAGTTGCATACCAAGCCCTCATAAATAGAAGCTTAACCTGGATGACTCTGAGGGAGCTCATCATCTTTGCTGGCCACTGTCCTCGATGTCGGAGCTACGATATGCGGCATGTCCCGAAGAGAGCCACTTGGTACCCGCCGGGAGTTTGTAGCCTCAAAGTAGGTGCGAAAGCCCTCGATTTACAGCCATAATTTTCTCAGTACAGTAGAGCAAGCACCCAAAGAACCAAGCACGTATTGAACGCCCATGTGCTAGAAACGGTTATACGTACGGGGAGCAAAAAGCCCTTCGTGGTAACATCCTAATTACCATATCCATGGAGTCGCAGGGATAGGGCGGGATTTTGAGGAAATCCTGAAATGCAAATTTTGATCTGAGTCCGAGCGCAGGCATAGAATCATAAAATTGGTTAGCACTTGATATACGGACGGCCCCATGGAGCCAAAATAAAGTGATATCATATACTTCTAGCACGGATGTGCGAATCTGTCCTGACATCAGGATCATATATCGCCTATGCTCTCTGGATTGAAAGAACCTTATGGCATTGTCGAATAGCGCGGTGAATATGACCCTACGTAGTCGTACTGAAGTAGCAACGATATCTTCGAATCAAGTTAGCAAACTAGTAGAGTGGCATCTTGTAAAACGTAGAAACAGTCATATTGTGACATTATATGGTCTAGAAAACCATCGATAAGCATGAATAGTAACTTACTTCAAACCTGGCATCAAACTCTATGTGTTTGTCCCGCACTGAAAGAGGATCTTGGGAATAAGAAGGGGAAAAAGTGACGGTAAGCTCGTACAACCAACCTTGGGTAGCCTTTTGGCCCTTAATGAAATGCTTAGTACCCTTTTGAAGGCCAGAAAGGGCTAGATAATCCATCGGTCCGTGATAATAATAAGAATAGAGTTCCACCTACAAGGCGTTTTACATTTGTGTAAATCCGAGCCGCCGAACGCAAACCGACCTGACGACACTGAATACACTTACCTATACATCCTAGGAACGCATATATACCGAAAACACAAATAAGACACGAAAAGAGGAAAAATCTTCAACACCACAACCCCCAGTTCCCCAAGCCGAAAGCCCGTCGAACCACCAGCATTGGGCCAACGCAAGTCGGACTTGCGAACAGAAGAAAGATTTCATACACAGTAGAAATTCTAGTAAATTTTGGATCGTATCCAGAAAAGTCCTGTCCAAAATGCACCAAAAACATGCTAGTACTCCATCAATAGTCATGCCTCCATCGCCTCACAACAAAAAAAAGGAAACGAAAGGAAACGACGCTCCCCACCCCCCATTCTCACCTCCCCTCCGAAAAACTATAGTTTCCCGACCCCCTCAACTCTTCGTACGGCCCCCTCCCCCCACTACCTCCCCCACCCACCCTATAATCGTCATACCCCCCCGGACTCAACGCGCTGGGCGCGCTATACCCCGCCCCGGGCGAGTACTCCGCCCCCTGCCCCCCATCCCCATACCCACCAGCCGCGGGCCGGGGAAACGTGTCCCTACGGACGCCCGGATGCGCGCCCTCCTCCGTATGCGTGACGTCGCTGGCGCCGCGGGCGCGGCCGCGCTGCTGCTGCTGCGGCAGCAGCGCGTACTCGTCGTCGTCGGGTCCGGCGGGGCCGCCGGCGGCGCTGGGGCCGTGGCCCGAGTCCGACTCGTCCGAGTCCGAGAGGGCGTCGTCGTGGGGCGCGGAGCGCGAGAGGTCGTGCGTCGAGGCGGACCAGACGTCCTTGGGGCCGTCTTCGAGGGGCGCCGGTACGGGCGAGGACGGCCCGCGCTGGTAGGGCATGTGGCCGTGCTTGCGGAACTGGACGAGGTAGTACGAGGAGATGGCGGCGGTGAGGAGGAAGAAGATGCTAGGTTCGGGAAGATTGCGGGTTAGCAAGCCAAACGGGAGCGCGGAATATGCAGTGGGGAAAGGAGACCGTACAAAATGACGACGCCGATGCCCACGGCCGCTTTGCTCACGTTGCAGCGCGACTCGGAGCCGTACTTGAAGGTCGTGCAGTTGCCCGCGTCTTCGTCGAGGTCCCTGTCCTTAGCCCCGTTGCGGATACCGGACGAGTTCCACAGGGCCACCGCGATGAAGGCTGCGAACCAGAATATCTGTTTCCCAAATTCTCCCGTCAGCCAAGCATGCTCTCTACTTTCAATTGTATGATTGTCTTTGGGGCCGGTCCGCCGCTGCTCGGATCTAGAATAGGGGAAACGGGAATCGTGTACCGTGTACAGCACGTCGACGGCGACGAAGGCGTACGCGTTGGCGAAGCGCAGCGCGCGCGACCACATGGGCGTCATGATGAGGTAGATGACGCCGGGAATAGTAAGGAAGCACTGCCAGCCCCAATTCAACAATACGCGCAAATTAGCAACGATTCTTTCAATCTCGCAGCACTGGCGTCCTCCGGGAAAGCGAGGCGCCTCTTACTTACCAAAGCAAAGTAGTACTTGGACGGCCCGCCTGTCTCGCCGCCCTTAGTAAACACGGCGATGGTCAGGCAGAAGCCGATGAAGATGAAGAGCAGCTGGAAGACATGCGCCACCACCTTGCACTTCTGGACATAGCTTTGAGGGATCTTCATGGTGGGCGAGCCGGGAGTCGTCGTCGCCCAATCGCTAACTCGGGGAGGAGCCAATTGCTTCGGGAGTTGTCGATCACTAGCTTCAGCGGTGCGGTGCTTTGCGGCCCAGGATGGGATCGTCGGCGTCAGTCTACTCCGCAGAGTAGGGTGAAAGAGAACAAGAAAGGTCTCCCAAAGAGCAGCTCAAAGCAGGAAAAAAAAAGATGCTCGACGTCGCTGCTGAAATAATACAAGCGTCAAATCAGCCAGCCCGGCAGGGGCGTGGCTGGACGCTTAGTTAGAGGAGCCGGGGCGTCGTACTGCCGCCAGGAAGTCCGTTAGCCGACTAGCTAGCTGCGATCTTATTAAGAACTCTACAGAGCAAAGCTGGGGATGGCTGACAACACGGCCTCGGACGCGACGTCGCCTTTCCCGCGCGACAACTTGTCTCTCTCTCTCTCCCGCGCGAGACAAACGAGAATACGCGACAAGAGAGAGGAAACAAACGGATAAGTCGGCCGCACTCCCAAGACAGGAGGTGAGGAGAGCCGCGCGAGAAGAAACAAACGACGACGCAGCCCTTTCCGTCGCCCTTGCTAGCAAGCCCAGCGCGCGGGTGGTGAGACAGACTCTCCGTCTTATGCCCCGTTGGACGCCCGCCCACGAGGCAGACCCGACCGGCACCGAATAGGCAGTAGCTCGCTGAGGCGCGGGCGCGGCTCTCTCGGCGCGCTTCAGCCTCACGCCATGGGGCTACGCCGCAGCGCCACACGCCCGCCGTCGCCGACGGGGCCCGCCGTCAATGTTTGCGCTGTATCCCGAAAGGGCTGGGATCGGCCTTGCGGCGGTCGTCGCGTGGATGCTCTGGGGAACGCGCATGGGCCCGGCTGGCAACGAGGGCTTGCCGTGGGTGTGCGCCCCTGGTCGCACGGCAAGGCTGTCTAAGAATAGGCCGGCCAGCCGAAGCGGCCGATGATTAGGTAATCGGGCCCTCGGACGTCAACGGCCGCGTTCGAAAAGGCTTTATCCCGACGTCTCGCCAGTGCTGACTTGATTCCACATGCCGGTTTCCTTTCTCATGCAAACAGTGTGCGCTGAAGCCTGGAGGCCTCGTCTCTGCGGACTCGAAGAGATCCACGGACAGACTTCTGGCAACGATCGGCATCCCGACCGAGCACGAGACGGACTAGATTTGAGGAATCGAGCCATAGCATCAAGGCTAACGCCCTTCCAGGATGAAGAATGCTCTATTTGAACGTAGAGACACTAGAGAGGGAAGGGGGTTCCTGTCCTTGCCGTTGAAGTACTGTCTCTGGCGCGAACGGTCGTAGCAGGACTATCCTAAGGGTACGGAGGGCAGAGTATTTTCGCGTCACTTGTCCCTCTCAGCAATAGAACAATATTGCAGAATAACTTTTATTTCGCATCTGTCTTCCCTGGTCTTACTTAATTTTTTTTTGCTTCTTTTTATGCTTTAATGCCAGGGAGACCTTTCTATACTACTATGAGTGGATCAAACCTCCATTTCGAGCCAGAAAATATCCAACTCAAGGAGGTCATCATTTCCATCTCCGGGGAGGAAAAAGGAAAAAAAAAAGAAGAGAAGAGAAAAAAAAACATGAAACCATAACTCAATCTCCACCTCCATCAGTGGCCCCTTCGTAGGGACCACGCATCGGCCCGCCTGGCCTCTCTATTCACCCAAGGCAGCGCCGTAGTACATCCACAGCGACATGATTGTGTTGCCTGCGCGCTCCTTGAATTCCCGCGACGCCCTCAGGGCGTCCAGGAGGGTGATCTCCGCCGGGCGGCCGTGCTCTCCGAAGAAGTGCCACGCGCGGTGCGTGGCACCCGGCGTGAAGTCGCCCACCTGGCGGGTGTCGAAAGGGGCGATCAGGACCTCGTAATATATCTCCGCGAGACGGTCCTCTGCTCGGGGGAAAAGAGAAGCGTTAGCCAGACTGAACAAATTGGGTAGAGGCGAAACAAGGGCCAGACGAAAAGGCACGCATGAGGCAAGACACTTACCGGCCCACTGCTTGTCCGCGGCCGGGAACAGCTCGTCCCCCCTCAACAGCTGCTCGGCCTCGCGGAACCCGGCTTCGGGGTTCGGGTGGTCCTCCCATGGCACCCAGGTTCCGTCGGGCGGCAGTCGACTCATGTCCTTGACGTCGGTCGGCAAGACAGGAAACATTTCAGGCCGCGCCTGCACGTATTCGGCCTCGTAGACCTCGGGCTGCTCGCGCTGGGGCTCGTTGCCCTTGGCCGAAGGTCCAGCGCCACCGCTAGGAGCGGCGCCGACGGGAGGAGCGGCACCGGCTGGAGGGGCGTTGCCGGTAGGAAGAGTGGCTCCCGCAGGAGCACCATTGTCGGCGCCGACGGTTGGCTGGCCTTGAGCTTGGCCAAAAGGACCAGCACCGCCGTAGCCGTAGGCTTGACCGGAAGGGTTCATCGCAAACTGGTATGGCTAACAGGTCATTGTTGTTAGTGGACTTATCGTGGGACAATGTGATGGTGGCTTGTTGGTGTTATGGACTGGGACTCAACGGAAACGCGCGGGATGGTGCAGAAGAAGCGCCTGAGCATAAGCTCGACTAACATACTCCGTACAAGAAACCGAAGTCAAACACTCTTTGCTGTACGGCATAAGAGCCGATACTTTTTGTGGAAGAGCGTAGTATGTGAAAAGAGCTTTTGGATATGTGGATAGGAGTGCAGGAACGAAGGGGAGAGTCCGCTAGGGAAAGTGATCTATATGCTTGCAAGCATGCTATCAAAGACTTTCATACCTGATCTTGGGCCCCAGTATCAAAAAAAGTGTGAGCCGTGCCGTAAATCGTCTGCAAGCCCTGGGCCCGATACTTCATGGCCGTTAGTGTGCTATCATGAGACATAGTAGAGATAATTTTCCGTACCTGGTCTTCTTGGTAGGCGGGTTGAACTGTCGTAGTTGGCGCCGGTTGGAGTGCCGCAGCCCCAGAAGTCATGGTGGAAGCAGCTTGGGTGGCAGACTCAGGAAGCTATATATGAACGCCCAGGTCAGTTCGGTTGGCCGCAGTTTAAATGATTCCAGGTGAAAGCTCAGTTGTTAGGACTGGATCACGCTTTAGATCGCGCTTTAGATCGCGCTTTAGATCGCGCTTTAGATCTAAACCTTACCAACATTCCCGCAGCTGAGACGGTCTTGCCGCGGTAGCCAATCCACGGGCGGTTATTTCTCTTCGAATTTATCAGCCAGTGCCGTCAAGAAGCCAGTGTTTGGCCGGATCGAGAAGTAACTCAGAAGATAGATTGTCACTTACGATGGCTTGATGGGAACATGGGTTCCCAGTCTTATGGCAGTGCCCACAGTGCTGATGCAATTCCCACCACTCTACAAACACCCGGCAACGATAATTATGGAAGGCACAATATGTGCAACGCTGATCCGCATCGCGGCCTTTGGTCGTGTTTTGAATTTCTTGGGCAGTTTTTATCCGCTCCTGCTGTCTCCTCCCAAGCTTCTTGTAACGCCTTTGGTCAACCGGCTGAGAGGCTGGACCAGCCGCCGCAGTCCTCATCTTTTCTGAGTGCTTCTTTTAGCCGCTCTTCAGGAATACTTCGGCTAAGTGATTGTGTGCCTTAAGGTGTTGTGGAACGAAAAGCCAAGGTGCAAGTGTGGAAGAGTTGTGGACAGTGGAAGAGAAAAGGCCAACTTGGGCCCCTTTTATGTCTTTAGGGAGAAGAATTTCGACGCCAAATGTGTGATGGGTCTAGCATCACATCTGACGATTGAGTTCGAGTAACTATTGCCATTGAATTAGATCGTCGGGAGGCTTACGGCGCCGCCGAGGGAGGCATCCCCGTCGAACTTGAACTCCAGGGCTTAGTCCGGCGACACGATGGGTCCCGCGACGGCAAGGCAGGCACGGCGGCAATGCAGGCACCACAGGGTGAACAGAAGAATATCACAGCCTCCTGACCCACTGTTTATGAGTGATCCATGATACTTCGATATACGTGGAGAAATAACAACAACTGAACAAAGGGGTTAATGCCAGACGCCGTATGGACTGATCCAATGGTATTGTTTCTAGACTTCCCATTGTAAACGCGGCTAAGGTTTTCAGCGTGTAGTACCAACTGATCTCTTTGATCTAGTGATGCGGGGCAAGTGCTCTGCCGTATTGAATCGCAGTTGTTTGGCCTTTTCATCAGCGCACCATCCTCAGTTTGGGCGTATTCTTGGTAATGGCTGATGAACAAGTTGCATATATTATATAGAGGAAGAACGTTTAAGGACCCAGCAACACTTAGATGCTTTTTGATTCCGTTTAGTCATGCCTTGCTCAATACTCGAGTATTTAGCAGCTATGACTCTGGGGAAACCCGTGAATTGCTGCTGAAGAACTCCAAGGACAGCAGCATTTCGACTCTATGGCGTTCCGTCCACAATAGTGTCTAAATTACGTTCCTAATGAAAATACGATATCTACTACATGAAGATAGAATTCTAAGGGTACAGGCATCGTTTGCGACATGCCGTGAACTGAATGCATTCCAGATAGTCTTACATATGATCTGGGCCAAAGTAGTAAATATATTATAAATACCTTTATTCTTATAGTTTTAGGCTAGGTATATGAATGATATAGATTTTATGTGCGTCAAGCTAGCCTTTTATTCGCTATATTAAATATCTTAAAGTCTTACCCTGTTCGGGCAAGAGGAGAGGCCGCTTTCATAAAACCCGCGACGAAGGACAAACTAGTCTTACTCATGGCAAAAGCAATATTTCTAACCAACGCCTGACTCTTTTAGCGAGCAACCCTTATGGCACCTATATATTCGAACTTAGATGATATAGGCTTTAAGTACCAAATCCTAAAGCAAGATTGCATGGTTAGAGCTACATGGTGTATAGATGTAGCGGGACTGCAGCGAAATAAGTTGTGAAAAGGTGCGTCATTTACCTTATTTTGAGCGCCGACATAGAATAAAAGCTGTGTCAGATTGAAGATCCACTTAATTCATTGGATTCTACAGCATTTAAAGCATCTACTATTAATAATCAAGGTTAACCAGGCCCTTAGTTATCCTTTGGTGTAGAGCGCCCCTCCGCATCTCAAACTCATTGATCCTTGCTGAAACTACGCTGAAGAATGCTGAAGAACGCTAAGGTGCAATATTACTTTTGTCTTGCCTTAAGAGTTGAGAACTTCTACCAGTTTTCTCAGAACGTATTTGTAAAGTTTTGTTTGTGGCTGACATCCAACTTGCCGATCCATTGGTGGCAGTTTGTGTCCCATCCCAGTTCCCATATTCCCTGGATTAGCCATGAATTAGTGATTTCTCGCACTAGAGTTGGAAGAAAATGAATTGCACCTTGTACTTTCTTTTTACGCTAGTTTCTTGGCGATCGATGCGGAAAAAAGTCACCACCTAGCCCTTACACAATCTATATCCGCCGGTACCGTAGAAATTGTTCCTTTCACAACCTTCAGCAACGCCTACAGAATTTTCTTCCACACACATTTGTAAAACCCACATATTCCGTTATGGCGTTATCACCACCGTATTTCAGAGTTATGATTCTACGGCCGCTGGCTACCGGCAAGTTTTACAACGTATCTCGAGACCAATGGTTCAAGTTGTCGGCGCCGGAGACGATCCATTATTTCCTGGCGGAGCACTTGACCGAACCAACTCAAGCCGCAAACTTGCTTGCCACTCCATCATGCAAGCGTTGCTCTGAGATGGGATATGAATGCCGGACCGCTGCGAAGGGGGACATGCGTCTTTGCAACCGTTGCGTCTTTGACGATCTAAACTGCAGTCATGTATCTCGTCTCTCCAGCGCTCCAATCGTCGCTGCTCTAATGCTTTTGGCCCGAACTAAGTCTTACGCTGAAAGGCATAGCTGACGGAGCGATGACAATAGATGGACGACTTTCGGTTCAGAGATGTCTTAGAACACGAGCTTCGCTAGATCATGGTGGATGCATCCTCCGTAGATACGCGTCCGAGTAAGCGGGCTTTTTATCAAGGGAAACTTATTTCGATCACTAATTTGCAATTCGCTCTGATGTTTGAAAGGTTTGGTCCCGAGCTCCGAGGCTGCTATTTATCAGGAGCGGTGTGAACGCTTGGGCCCTGGCTTTCTGTCAGTTGATATCGCGGTGGTGGCTCATCCTCCACTATAGCGAGAAATTTTTTTGGGGGCGGGTGCTCGAGCTGTTTCTTCCATTCTACTTCTTGCCTTCTAACGTAGCTAGTGGAAGTGCCTACGAAAGAGTAGTTCTTAATACGTTTCTTTTGGAAATTTCCATTCTTGGTACGATGTGAAAATTTTCGTTGGAAAGTTTCTGTGTTCAATCTGAATGGCGACTCTTCGCCTTGGGTCTCGGAATGGTCAGTCCCCAAAAGAGAAGGCAGGATCATTGAGTGAAAAGTGTTCCACACGTCCACTTATAATTCTTATGAACCAGAGCGGCTGGACAACCTCGAAATGGGAAGAGCACGTATTGATAAAAGTTCATGTGCCTGCAACGTTGCACGTGGGATTAGAAACAATCAACCTGCATTTATGAGAGGTAAACCCACGACTGTTCCCGTTCATGTATTCTTGGATGTTCTCCCTCGCCCACTTTGTTAAGTATGCAAATCTCTCTGGAAGCGAATGCGTCATTGGATGTGGACATCCATGTAGTCTTGCATAAGTATTCGTTCAACTAGACGGGGTGGAGCGACCTTGCAAACCATTGAGGGATGATATATTGAACAGGTCATAGTTGAGAGGTATGCTCGCTTTCAGTGTCATAGCGCATAGATGGCATCAAAACTGGTGGAAAGCGCTCATGTGGGTGCTCGGGCCATATATCTAGAGCAGAAAACACGTATGCAGAGCTTTTATAGGTTGGTAGGCACGGGAAAGTAACGGGCGAATGTCTTCCCAACTATTTCAAGAATGATAGCCGGTTCCTAAAAAGCACAGTCTAAAGGAGTTCAAGAATACTAGGCCTAGTTTCCTGGGCTTCTGCTTCTGGTTAGTCGTTACCTGAGGTTGTTTAAGTAGAATCTGACGGCGTAATTCTGCAAAGTGGGGAAGAAAATTGCAGGAGAGGCTCACAAGTGCATCAACACCCACGACCGAAGCACCGAGCGATGCGGTTCTAGACGTATCCTTCTCGAGCCCACGCCGTTACGCCGGTAGCCGTACATCAAGTGCGTCCCACTTCAGGCGTAGCCTATCCCTCACTTCCTCCGCTTCTCCAACGCAGCATCAATCTCCTTGCTCAGAGCGACCAGATCGGCCTCGCCGCCCTCCATCCCGAGCCCCTCCCTCACCCACTCACGCGCCTCTTCCCACCGCCCCATCTCACAAAGACACTTCCCCCTCCTCCACCACGCCTTCGCGTTGCCGACCTTCTTCAGCTCGACGCTGCACTTTGCGTCGCCGCCGCCCTCGGCCCACTGCTGCACCGCCATGTGCGCCTGGGCCCTGTTGGCGAACAGGCCGCTCGCCTCCTCGCGCACCAGGCTGGCCGGCTCCCAGTCGGGCCGCGACAGCGCCATCGAGATGCCCAGCCCGTACAGCTTGACCGCCTCGTGGTGCTGGCCCTTGCGGTACGCGGCGTTGCCGCTCTCGCGCAGCTTCTGGATCTGCGCGCTGCGCCGCGGGTTGACCGGCACCGGCGGCGGCGGCACCTTGGACGGGTTGTCGAGCGCCAGGAGCGATTTGTGGAGCGCGGTTAGGTCGGCGAGCTCGGCGGCGAGGGAGGGCGGCGCCGAAGGCGAGGAGACGGCCTTGGTATCCGGGTCGTAGGCTAGGGGGAGTTGCGTGAAGGCGAGCGCGTCCATGTTGCCCGTCGTTCGTGAGAGACGCGAATGTGCGGCGCCGTATACCGTAGTCGCAATGACAGGACTCGACTGTATATAGACCGTCTAGGAGAAGAAGCAAATAATCGACGGTGTTGGGGTCAATGAGCGTGGGTTTGTGGGCTTTGTGCTGCGGCCGGACAACGGTCGACGTGCGAGAGCGAAGAGGCCACCTTGAAGAGCGAACTCTTGGCGCCAAGGGGAACCCCTGCTCCTCCCACCGGCCTGTCCTTGCTATTAGTGACGTTCGAACTTCACTTTCCGGCGTTCTGTGGCGCCCAGTTGATCCAACTTAACCACTGCGAAATTGCTACGACGTCACTCCCCGATTTCCAAGATCAGGGGCGCCTGCTCTGCTAGCCCATAATTATGCGTGAATCTGCCGCAAACAAGCTGGTGGGTGACCTTGGAGCTTCTTGGGAAGTTTTGAACATGAATAATTCACTGGCGCAGTCTGTCGACTAAGACAGCAACAACCTCACATTCACACCTATCTACGGCCGGCATCGCTAGCGGGTGAGTCCAAAGCCAGAAGCCCGCATCACAGGCAAGGAAATACATACAAGCTATTAGACGGCGAGTGAACAAAGGTTGTTCCGGCGAAGCTTTCAGATTCCCTCTTCCGGTTAGGCGGAATTGCGGTATATTTCTGCTTCCCCAACGCCATCACTATGAGGCGATTGACATGGATCGTCGAAGCCACATAGCAAATTTAGACTTACGAGTCTGGATCGAGAACAGCTGGAGCTTAATGAACGCCTGACGAAGCGGTTCAAGAAAGCTTCCAGACACAGAACTCGAGCTCATACTGAGATTATCCCCGAAGACTTCCAGTCTAGCGATAAGCTGTTGACTTTCGTTCTATGGGTGGGGCATAAGACGTGGGTGTTCCGTAGGGCTTTGAAGTTATTAAAGTCGAAGCACTTTTCCAAATGTACCATCCCTTTAACTGTTTTAACGTCCCCCGAGATACCGAGGCTGATCTACGGCCCGTAATATCAGCCTACTCCTAAAGCGTATCTGGAAAAGCTCAGTTATCTCGTAAGCAGGTATACTCTATAAATTTAATCTACTAATTAAATTCTGTATTACCCTGTAATTTCTATGCAGCATAGAATTCTTAAAAGTAGCCACTTTTGCAAAGTAGAAACCTACAGAAGGTGCACCCGTATACAGTTATATGAATTTTAGGAGGTGCTAAACCAGCTTCTTTCGCTCTCCTATTCTTATAGCGACAGAGCTAATATTTCTACTTAAGACAAAAACTCCAATATAGATAATGATACCCAGGAAGATCATAATTTCGCCCAGGTTTATATCTTTCCATGGTCGCCCAGGCCCGTCGCTCGCATGGTTTCTCGCAGCATACGCATTTGTATAGAATACAAGTCGATAGAGTAGAACCAAGTTGAAGAAAAGAAGGAAGAGTCTCCTCGCAATATCAGAAGGGTCGCCCGAAATTACCCCTTCTGGAAGGTGTGTTTGACGATGGTGTCTGTTGCCAAGCTCTGGGTGATACGCTGGAACAGAAGGGAGGTTGAGGGCCCTTACTTCCTCAGAAGTAAGCTCTCTAGCTGTTGAGTCGTCGTCGTCTGAATCATCGCCAACTTCTTCCGCAGGAATCCGGTCCCTTAGTCTGTCAACAGCTTCATCTGTAGCTGGATTGCTAGGAGAAGTAGCGGTTGAAGTACTAGTAGGTGGGAGAGGAACTGAGGATATCGGCGATAATATAATCGAGCTCTGGCGAGGTGTCGAGCTGTGGCGAGGTGTCGAGCTGTATTGAGGTGTAGAGCTGTGTTGAGGTGTCGAGCTGTGGCGAGGTGTCGAGCTGTATTGAGGTGTAGAGCTGTGTTGAGGTGTCGAGCTGTGTTGAGGTCTCGAGCCGTGGCGAGGTGTCGAGCTGCGTTGATCGAGCTGTGTATGGATTCTGTAAGCTCATGCGATAGTAGAAATTCATAGGAGTGTGTAGAAGTCTCCCGGTTATCGGAAAGGCAGCAGAGTGACATGGGGAGACAATTTCAGCATTGCTTACTTTTGTATGGTAAATGCACTGTAATTCAGCCCGATGTTGAAAGATTTCTCAACATTTCAGCTTTACAGGTGACGTGCATCGGGAACCCATGGGGAGCTAAAAAGCAGTGAATTTGCCACCGACAGGGAAAGGCATAGTAGCTGGGTCACAGCGCCGCCCGCCAGATCTGGGCCAGTACCCCTCTCGTCGAGGTCACCGTACGAGTAGCGACAGCACAGGGCCGGAATCCAAATGGACTCGCAAGGTTTCGACCAATCGGAGTCAAAACCTAGCTCAAACATTTGCATCCAGAACGGACCGGCGTTGGCACAATCAACCATTTTGCTTGACGACCAAAAAAACGCCTATTTCACCATGTGAAACGTAAATCATATCATACCGGCAATTCTAACCCAAAGGCCAAGAATAAACAAAAACGAAGCAGTCTAAAACAAGACCTAAATCGAAGCCACCAACCACGCGAAAACCAAACACAGCACCATGACCTCACCCCAAACAAACCGGCCCACACCCCCCCAACACTCAAAGAAACCCAAACGCCGGGAACCCCAAATCGAAGTAGCTCGCCGCCGGCCCCCCCGCGGCCCCGCCATCGCACGCGCCATGGCCAGCCCCCTGCGCCGCGTAGCTCCCGCCCGCCGCGGCCTGAGCCGGCGACGACGCGTGAGGGCCGCCGCCCAAGCCCCCCCCTGGCGCCGGCGCGATGAACCCGAAGTCCGAGCTGTCCACGAAGAAGGCCTGGAACGGGCTATCCAGCAAGGGCGCCGGATCGGCGTGCGGCGGCGGGTGCGATCCGACGCCGTGGGCGTGGGCGTGGGCGTGTGCGTGCGGATGCGCGACGCTCAGACGGGGATCCAAGTCGATGCCCGGGGGCGGCGCGGGCGGCGGCTGCATGGGGCCGCCGAGAGGCGCGCCCGGCGCGTCCTCGCCGCTTCCGTCCCGGACGAGCAGCAGCCCCACGGCTAGCTTTTCGAGCCCGTCGGCCATCAGATGCACCAGGTGCGCGCGGCCTACTCTCGTCTGCCGGAACAGGCCCACGACGCGCATGCTCAGCTCGTACGCGTCCTGGCGGCCAATGCCGCCGGCCCAGCCGGGCGTCTCGGCGGCGGTGGCGGTGGCGGCGGCGGCGGCGTCTCGCCGCGCCCCTGCCCCCGCCCCTGAAGACGACGACGACGACGACGACGAAGTCGCCGTGCTCGCCGGCGGGAACTTGGCCGCTAGCTTGACGAGGAAGACGCACGCGAAGGCCGACATGGTGTGCAGGTAGTGCGGGACGCCGGCGAGGCTGGCGCCGGCGTCGGCGTCGGTGAGGAGGAGGTTGAGGATGGCAGTGGCGGAGGAGACGGCGGCGGAGGCGAAGGGGTGGAAGGCTGGAGGGAGGGTCCGGGGCCGCGGCGAGGATGAGGGCGAGGTTGTCGCTGCTGCTGCGGCGGGGTTCGGAGAGAGCGAGGAGCGCGAGGATGTGCTGGAGTTGGCGGTGGTTGTGGGTGTCGGTATCGGGGTCTGGTGAGCGGCACTGGTGGTGGAATGAGGAGCAGGGTAGCTGGACGGTGAAGTCAGGCCGCGGAAGACGTGCGAGTAGAGGTGAAGCTTGGCGAAGTGGTAGTGGAGCTGGACGCCGCGGCGAGGGAAGCGACCTATGTAGTCGTGATGTTCTGCGATTTCAAAAATCGATCAGTTCCCGCCGCACCACGAGGCAAGTAAACTTCCACAAGTAAACGCATCCAAAACTCGCCTTTCAAATCCGCATGCCACACCGCAAACCACCGATCCAACTGCCGTCCGAAATCCGCGATCATCCCGGCGTATGTGACCGGCACTCTTTCGCCCTTGTCGGGCCCAAACGTCTCGCGCACCTTCGCCACGATGTTCAGCAGCGCCACCTGGCTAATCATGCGGCGATCGTCCTCGGTCGCGACCGGGCTCCGCAGCAACCGTTCCCACCCCTTGACGGAATAGTCCTCGCGCACGATGGCCGGCCGCCCATACAGCGTCGCGAGATGCTGGTCGCAGATCCACAGGATGTACCATATGCGCAAGCAATCAGCGGCGTCCTCGGCAGCGGCGATGGAACAGTCCACCCCGTCCAGGCGGTACAGGTTCGCGTTGAGGTTGACCTCCATGGCCCGCCGGATCGCGGCCCCGGATAGTGTCCACGAGATGTCGCTCAGCCAGTAGCTGCCGATGCACATGGCGCGCAGGTGTGCTTTGTCGACGCCGCGCTCCCACATGGACGCCGTCAGCAGCCGGCGGAACTCGCTGCTGCAGGACTCGTACAGATGGTTGCTGGCCGGGTCGTGCAGCGCCGCGACGGTGCACATGGCGGCCGTTAGGATGGGCGAGCTCCCCGCGTCGCCGCTGCCGCCGCCGCCGCCGCCGCCGCCGCCGCGCAGCGACGAGAGCGACGAGTGGCCCGCGCCGCCGATGCGATACATGAAGTGGTCGAGCCGGCCAAGATACAGGTCTACGAGGCGCGAGGCTTCGGCTGAACTTAGGAGACTCTTGCTCACGAGGTCAGCTGAGAACGAGTTGCTGGGCACGCCGCCGATGGGCCCCAGGTCACTGCCTTGGCTGCCTGGTCCGCCGCTGATACTGCCGTCGCGGTTCGCCGATGCAGGCGACAGGTACTTGTCGTCGTCGGAGACCTCGCCGCCGAGCGAGCGTGGACGCGTAATCTGATAGAGTGACTCGATTGGGACGTTAGGGAGGGCGTCATCCTGGAGCAAGATGCGCGGGCTGCTGTCGCAAGAAGGGAGGAGCGCGGTCGGAGGAGGCTCAGCTGGCTGGTCGAAGATATCGTCGCTGACCTCGAGATCGTCCGAATCCAGGACATGGCTCTCGAGCGGGGGCAGCAAAGGGAGGGAGAAATGCTTGAGGACGCCTTGGAGGGCCGAGTGCATGTGGTCGAGGTCATGGGACACCGTTTCTTTCCATCTGGCAGGGGGAGCTGTATTAGCAGATTTGGTGGTAGTGATGTTTGAGAGTTAGAAAAACGTACTGTGACCGTTCGTCTAGTAAGGTTTGTAGGCTCTTATTGAGGACGCAAGATAAGTTCCGCTCTGTGCATCGACGGCACGGCGGACCATTTTCCATGAGACATTTGATCTGGGAAGATGCATTAGAGAATCGTCGGCAAACTCGCCGAGGAGGGGGGGGAGGAGGGGGTATTGTGACGACTTCCAATAGCTCGCAGCAGAAAAGCAATGAGCAATTGGCCAAAATACCTTTTGTTTCCTGCACGCGGCACAAGCCTTGACCTTTCTAGATACTCTCGGGACGTAGGGTTGTTGGGTGCCATGCTTGGTTCCGTTGCTACCGCCGCCATTGAACAACCTGGGAGGAGTCGACGTTGCCTAAACAGGTGCGTAATAAGTTTCTATCGTTGAGTTGTCCGTCCAGTGGCGCCTCTACGGGAGTGCGAGATAAAAAAAAGGAACCCCCCCCTCACTGGGTAGATTTCAAGCTCCACAAGTGCAACTTACATGATCAGTTTCGTCCGCCGCGCTATTCGCCAAGGACCACGACCGCTTTGCCATAGCGCCGGTATAGGCTAAGGACTATGGGCGTCCAGGGATCGATGATAGAGTATCTCAATTGCTTTTTTTTTTTCTTTTTTTTTTTTCTTTTTTACCTTTCCTCTCTCTTCTCTCGCACTCTTTTCTTACCACACCGGTAAGAAGAGCGTACGCTCCCGTCTCTTTGGGTCGAGCAGCAACAATGAAAAGCGGAAAACGAAATGACCAAGAAATGGCCAACACAAAAGAAGTAGTTCCCAATTCCAAAGGTGCTGCCGCCTTAAAACAAGAAGCAAGCTTTCCTCAAGCTGCCCACCAATCTCCAAAAATAAGCTGTGCGCAGGGACCGAGGCGTGTGGCCTTACCGTCCCTAGTCGTCCCGGAGCCCTGCTCGGGTGCCTGGTGCTCTGTTTTTCTCTCTCTCTCACCATGCAGGCCAGAACACACGAGCCGCAGCTTCGAGCCTAAGCTTTTAAGGTGGCCAGCCCTACGTGCGGACAAGGGACAGACAGACACGGGAGACGCGTACTAAAGCGCAGTTAGCAGTAGAGTGGAATTTTTCCGATCCGGGCGTTGGCCAACAGCTGCACACAGCCCGGTTCGTTATTCTAACCCGGCTCGGATGTGATGATGGGGAATCGAGCCTCGAAGTGGGAGCTCGGGGCAAGTAAGTTTCTAACAGCTGGGTAGGTCAACGGCGCGGCCCCGCCTGCGGTATACATAATCCGGCTAGGAGCAAAAGCAGGTTAGTCAACCTTTTTTTTTCACCACCGCCTACCCGAAGGTCGTAGATACACGGCTCGTGTGCCGGACAAATCGCGGCGCAAGAAGCCGGGCGGCGCGACGGGCAGCAAGCGCAGCAGGACGCACCCATGCAGCCCGAATCTCGTCCTCGGGCTTCCCCAACCGCCTGACCTAAGCCAGGCGGCCCCTTCCCCGGATATCCGGGAACAACAGACAACAGCACGCATTCCCCGCAACCCAAACGGACGTCCTCCGTCATGACTCATGCGCCGTCAGCCGCTCTCCGTCTGTAGGCGGGCTCCCTGGCGCCGCGCGCCGCTCGCCGTTGGGACGATGGCGACGCGGTCACAGCGGCGGCGTCGAGAGAGGAGGGGGAGGACGATCGTCTCATCAGCCTTATTGGCCGGGCGGTCGGTCGGCCGGCACACCGGGCTGGGAGAGGGCGTTCGTGCGGCCGGTATGTACGCACAGCAGCACGTACATGTGGACGGGCGGCGCTTATTTCCGGGGTCCGGGACGAGAGACGCGGGAAGGTTAGGCGGGCAGGCGAGACCCGGGCCCCGG
Source organism: Lineolata rhizophorae (assembly GCA_010093515.1). Taxonomy (NCBI): domain Eukaryota; kingdom Fungi; phylum Ascomycota; class Dothideomycetes; order Lineolatales; family Lineolataceae; genus Lineolata; species Lineolata rhizophorae. The sequence continues at coordinate 970,966 of MU001681.1, read as the reverse complement.
AGCTTGGCACGGCTTGGCTTTTGCTTGTGCCGACGCGCGAGTTCGGGCCTGCGTCGCCGCGCCGACGCGCCGTTCTTTGGCGGCGCGGGCACGCGCATGTCGCGCCGTCGATAAGGCTCCTCGTGTGCGTGCGAGGCCGCTCCAGAGCCCGGCGCGCCGGCCCAACTTCGGAGCCTCCAAGCCACGTCGTCCGGCGGCTCCAGCGCTCTGGTTGGTGGTGTTGGCCGATTCTTCCGGCGCCCGCGAACCAGCACCCTGCACGCACGGGACGGAAGATTGGGGAAGTATGTGTGTAGTATGTGTGTAGTACGTGTGTAGTATGTGTGTAGTATGTGTGTAGTATGTGTGTAGTATGTGTGTAGTATGTGTGTAGTATGTGTGTAGTATGTGTGTAGTATGTGCGTAGTATGTGCCTAGATTTTGCGCCGGCGCCGTTTCTCCAGCGCCTGCCCCCTCCGCCGCGGGCGCTATGTAAGCGTTTCTTCTCCAGGAATTCCACGTGCTAAGCGCGCGGCCGCCCGTGTTGTCCGGCCGGCTCTCCCCCGGTCTCGGGGCTGCGTTCCCGTCCCGTCCTTGCACCAGCTGCGAAGCCACAGTAATCTAGGTACGTGTACAACGGACGCCTCTGCGCAGGCAGCCAGGCATCCATCCGTTTGTTTTATAGACGCTTTCCCGTCCTGCAGGCCTAGCCTACTAACCCCCATGCATCTCGTGGCTTCATTCATCAGTTCACACCTGCCCTATGACCGCATCATGCAGGGCGGTGCCGCTACACCCTGCGCCGACCACGCCAACAAATGGCATCCTGCTCGCTCACCCATTAGTTATCGCAATGACACAAGCCCACGCCGTAACGCTTTCCTCGACCAATCGCGCAAACCCAGGCAGGCAGCCCTAAATGCGCCCTGGCCGCTCGCTGCGCGGGCTGCAAGAGAAGAGCGCATCGCGGGCCCATCTGGCAGGCATCCAGTCTCCGCCTCAGCAATGCGGTGAGGACGCACGACCGATTCGGAATGCGAACCCCTTCTCTAAATTGCCCCGCCAATCGCCGAACGTGCCGGCCTAGCAAGTGTCCTCAATCTAGGTAGTTCCCCAGGCGCCGGGCTCGTATGGAGGGGGACGCAAGCGCGGGCAAGGCCTCCGCGAGGCGGTGCGGCCCCGGCCAACCGGGCGTGATTACTAACCAAAGACACGCTTTGATTTGTGGCCGGTGGCTGTGCAGTTGTCGGGCGCAAAGGTAAACGGGAGCCCAGGTCATGTTTCCAATGCTGAGTAACCCAATCCAGCGAACGGAGTGCTTCTGCGCACTGCCTCGACGACATCATCAAGGGAACATTTCCATGGCATTGAAATTCGGTCGAGTTCAGGCCTGGCGTCTGAAAGGGGAAATATGATCCCTTGACGACGTGGCTTGCGTTGTGGCCGCGAGCCATTGTCGATGGCTGACTGGCCCGCACTGACTTACCATCTAACCGCCAGCCGCTGAGCGCTCGCTGGCTCGGGCCAGGCACAGACCGACCATCTCAAGCCGCCGGACCGTCGTTATTTGAATTTCACTCCCCGTCCATGCATGCACTTGCCTGCCTGAATCCGGTAGTCACCCAGTCCGCTCAGCCCTAAACAACGCCCGACGGCGCTCCGTCCTTGTGCACGTTCGACCCTGCCCCAGGGTGGGGGGAGGGGAACCAGTATCCAAAACGCACATCGAGAATTCCAAAAACTCCCATGTATATTGGGTATATTTAGTAACAAACCAGTGCGTCTACGTAAAACCAAAAAGACACGCGGGCTAGCCAGCGTCTCTCGCAGCCACTCGTCATTCGACGACGCCAACGGACGTGAAGCCAGAAGCGGAAAATGGACTCCCCTGGAGTGTATAATTAAAACACGGCCGAGCTAGGTTTGATTCAAAACCGCAGAAACGAGGGGAGTACTGCGATGAGTTTCTCCGTCGCCTCGTAACCTCAGTCTCGTGGAGTCTAGGCCTTTGATCTTAGGTCGCCAGTACTCCTGTCTTTGTTACCCATCTCGTCAGGGTCGAGACTTCGTCCACGAGTCTGCGATAGTCGTCTACCACGCTACTAGACTAGACAGACTTCCCGTTCTCGGATGGGATTCTTGACTTGGCTGCCGACTATCACCTGCACCTCACAGCAGGTCACTCATCGCTCATCCATCCACTTTTGCATCGGGTGAGATCTTCCTGGCACTCCTCGGTCCTCACTATCGCCTTCCGCTCTTCTTTCCCTTGTTTAGGCGTCTGCCATGGTTGAAAATGCATAAAAAAGCACTCTCCAAATGTCACGTGGGGACAATCCAGCCGAACCGCTGCCCAACCTTCGTCCCTTCAGCATTCAAGCTAGATGATGAACATCTCTCTTCCGTCTCTCCCCGTTGCGCGAATCAACAAGCTTTTGGCCAAACCGCGTCCAAATCGCTCGACCAACGCCCTGCTCACTCCAAAATCCCCACCACACGCTCCTGCGCCTCCTCCGCGCTTTTCCCACCCCACGACATCCCCTTCTTCCTTCTCTCTCTCACCCACAACCTCCTCCGCCTACCTCTCCCCCTCCCTCTCCCCCCAGCCAACCCACCTCCTCACCACCTCATCCACGCCCCTCACCCCCTCCCTACTCGCCTCCACCTCAAACCACTCCCTGTGCACGCTCCCACACACCGCACACTTCCTCCTCACCTGCCTCTCCCCCAACTCAATATGAATCAGCCGTTCGACCTTGTGCGCATGCGGCACCCTCCGCACCGCCCCACCAGGAGCTTCCGCCGGACTCCCCGCCGCGCTCCCTCCCCATCTCCCTTCCCCCCCGCCGCCCGGCCCCGCCGCAACATAGTCCCCCGCCGCGAGCACCTGCGGATAGAACCGCAGCAGCGCCGCCGCGTAGCCGCACTGGCGCGACCACTCGCCCAAGCGCCTATGCACATTAGCCGCGCGGCCGATCTTGAGCAGGACAGTGCGGGGCGCGCCCGCATCGGCGTCGGCAGCGGCGGCGGCGGCGGCCGGATCTGGCAGCGCGTCGGGCGCCGCGCCGCCGCTGCCGGGGCGCAGGAACAGCTCGCGCGCGCGCCGGACGCGGGCGCGCTCGCGCGGCGCGCCGGCCGAGGCCCCGGGGCTCAGCCAAAAGACGTATATGAAGCCGGGCTTGTCGTGCGGGGAGGCGGGCTGGGCGAGCTCGGCGAGGAGGCGGGAGGCGGTTTGGGGGGGCAGGTGGGGCGGGATGAGGGACATGAGGGCCGGTGTGTTGGTGGGTTGCTGTGGGCATGGCGGGGCGGAGTGCGAGGCGTGGGGCAGTGGAGGGCGGCGGGGGAGAGAGGGTGTGGAGTGCGCGTGCGGGGGTCCGGGGGGGTGGTGCGGGTGCAGGTGCGAGGGAGATGGCGTGGATGGTGCGATGCTGTTGGGTCTTCTTTGTCGACTTTGCTGTTGCTGTGGCGGTGGGTGGGCGTGCGGTTGGGGTCCGGGCCTCGCTGGTCTGCTCGTTGGCGGCGAGGAGCCGTATGTCATTCCTTGCCCATGTCGTTCAGGCTGCGCTGCCACTGGTGGCGGCCGCGACAGGGACGCCATTTCTGGCCTCTCCTGCCCTTGCCGCTGCTGCTGCTCTTGCTCAACGCGCCGCCTATGCCGCACAATCTCGACGTAGTCGTCCTCGTCGTCAAGAGTGCCGCCGCAGCACAAATCCCACAGACCAGGCGACTTTTTCTTCGTTTTCTGTTTCGTCTTGGCAGCTGGCGTAGTATACGGCCGGGCCGCCGGTCTGGCCGCAGAAGGTCGGGTACCGCCCGCCGGCCGTTGGCCATTCACGCTGCCCATCGCGTCGCTCGGGACGGACAACAGCGGGCCAGGAACAGATTCCCACGTAGGCGGCCGCTGGATCCTGGATCCGCCACTACGACCGTTGGATACGGGCCCATCGGCACGCCTCACCGGCTTCCGCCTCGGCGTGTCTCTATTCGAGGGTCGGCCCGCCAGTGTCGGTGTCGGGGGTGCAGATTCGTCTTCGGGCGTTTCCTCGGCGACGTCTAGAACGCCCATGCGCTGGATCAGAGAATCGAGGCTACTTCGCTCTTTCAGCGGGACCAGCGTAGTTCTTCCTCCCACTCTGCTCCCCGCCCTTACTCCACTACCACCGCCTCCTCCTCCTCTGCCTGCGAAACTATCGGCATCGCTGCCAACAAGCCGCTCCGCCTGGTCCTTGTGCTGCCAGCAGAAGAAAGCTGCGGCGCCTTCGCCATCGGCGCCGCCGTCTGCGAAGGCGAGCACGCCGCTGTCGGAGCCGCGCCGCCGGGAGGGCTTCACGGCGAGGGCACGCCGGCAGGGGCGCCCGCTGGAAGTGAGGCCTTTGCAGGTGGTGGCGGGGTTCTTGGAGTCGGAGCGGGGGAGGAGGGATTCGGGAGTTTTGCCGGAGAAGAGCGGCATGGCTCCTGCGGCCAACGAAGGAATGGGGGATGGACAGATGAATAGGTACAGAGATGGACCGGAAAGTAGATGGTAAGTCTGAAATAAGAGGAGTCGAGGAAGAAGAAATAGAGGCGGGCAGGTAACAAGGATAGCACCGCTGAGGCAAGCAGGAGACGTGAAGGCAACCTTTGCTAGGTCGGGGACTGCGCCCGAGTCACCTTTGTACTGGGATCAATCACCTAGGCAGGTCCCCCGCCGAATCCCATCTTTGCGGTCTCAATCTCGATCTCGCGGGGGTCTTTCACCTTCGAAGCTCGGTGGTGAACAGGTCGCGCTCTTTCCGTATTGTTCCTTTACCCCGTCAAGCGGAGGCAAATCGCGCGGCCGACCCAGCCAGCCCCAGCCAGCCAGCCCCAAGCCAGCCCAGGCGGACAGGGCGAAGCAAGCTTCGCGTTGATGGAAGCCACCTGCTGGCTGGCAGCCCTGTCTTGGCCGTGGCTGGGCTGGGCGGGTTTCGCTGCCGCAGCGCGCAGGCGCTGGCTGGCAAGTCGCGTGGCTGGGAGTGGGAGGGTGGCTGGCGATTGGTGAGTGCACCGCCACGGCCGTCGTGCGAGGGCGCTGCGCCACAGATGCCAGGGGTGCCAGTGGTTCGCGAGACGAGCTATGCGATTGGCTGCTGAGGTTTGCGGCAGGCTATAAAAAGGAACTTTCAAGTTAATCTACTCGCTTTTGGTCAAACAACGAAGATAACTTTGTGTCGGAGCGCTGCTGGGGCTACTTACGCTGCAAAGTATTGCACAAGTTCTATGCATGGAAGAAAGACCAAGTTCCAGGGATCAAATCAATCGTTCAAGTGATCCTGGTATTTGAAGCCGATCGCATATTAAGGTAACATTAAAACCAACGGCTGTGGTCCGCTTTCCCGAATTCCCAGCGCTCGAGAATGGATGTTGGATGGCTACAACGTAGTAGTTTACAGGGGTTTAGAATATCGGTGGGCGCGCTAGAGTTAGATTGATCTAGTACTTGATTCGATGTACGCGTTGAACGACGGTAAAAGTGGTTCCCTATACTTTAATATACTACTCGTTAGCAGACAAGTTCAAGGAAGTTAGTGAAAGAGGGGATTTTTAGCTTAGAGGAATTTCTCAGAGCGAAGCACGAATCGTTTTCATTTACCTCTGTCGAGGTATCCGATTCTTTAGAATGCTTATCGTCCCAGACCGTCGGAGGGTAGCATATATTAAAGCACTGACCGGAACGACTTCTCAATCTTTCATAGCTGCGGTATTTTGTTTTGGCCTTACAACCATAGGAATTACTATCGATTTGAAACTCTGTGTATTATTTAACTCTGTTAGCGTATGTTTGCTTACATCGGCTTGAGAGTCATATGTAGGTGTAGTTCTTCAGATATAGCCTCTCCTAGTAGCGGAAACGCGATCGGTGACCATGGTGGTAGGAACATGTGTAGTACGGCCAATGAATGAATTACTTACTTAAGATGGCAAAAAGTGCGATCGTGAGGCTGGTCTATGTTACCCTTCTATTATAATCATCTCTTGTTAGCCAAGATCCTTAATAGTACTTGCTCTAGAAACAAGAGAAGAGATCCCTCGAAGCTCAAATACAATGGTTATATGACATTTGCCCCACAAACGGAAGCTTAACACTCCTGACGTCGAATATTTGTTTGTCATCATCGAGAGGGAAAGGTAATAGATACGCATGGGTTAAATAGCGAAAAGGGTGCTTACTAAGCAGTGGGCGTGCGTTGCATTTTTGACGCTCGTGTCTGTAAATACTAGTTAGCAAACGGAAATTTCATTATTGTGCTTAGACGTGGGACAGGGTCGCAGTGCCAGCCTCTAGGCTGGGGCGATCTGGACATTGCCTTGATACTCACCCTGGATGGAAACGGTATCTAGGGAACTATTATACCGAAGCCTTTTCCTCAGGCGAGCGAAACGGCGACAACAATGGTGGAAAACCTATTCGCAGTATCGAGATACCTATGAAGATGGTTCGCACTGGCAGCGGCCGACGGTTCGCTCGAGAAACACTTTGATCGCTACGACCGCAGACACCGACCTTCTATACGCTAATAAGGTTAACTGGCATGTAATTGCACGCGGTGAGGGTAGAGTTGTGTAGAGGCGCTTCAGACTAAAGACACTTATACACGTGATCATGCGGCAATGAAATGCACCGCCGTCACAGCGAGTCCGGGACAGTTCCAATCATTGAGCGCGGCAAAACTTGTTCGAGGACGGCCGTGATGCACTTACCTAGCTTTTTGCAGTAGATATTTAGGCTAGCCCCAGCTGCCGTCTTGACCGTGTTGTGTGTATAGGTTCTGCCACCGAGCGCTTCTAGCTCGGCCTTGTGTTGTGTACGATGAGGCTACAACGAGGTTTGCAGACACACTATAATGAGAGAGGCCGTTTTGTCAGTATAAGGCCGCCGTTACGCATCTAGCGACTATACTCATCCCAAGAGATGTACTCGGTTGTGGTGTTGGTGCGTAAGTGTGGCGAAGTATTACGGACGGTTTACTGGGGAAACTCTTCCAGCAAGCACAATAGCGGCTGCATGCGGAAAAAGTGCGAAGAGACTGCAAAGGCTTTGCTCCGAAAGAAAGAGCAACGGGATGTTGTTCGGAGGCAATGAGGTAGAAATGCTAGGAGGGATGATACAAGTATTCAACTGGAAAGGACGAAGCTTGCTGCAAGTGTTGTGTTACAAGACAAGCGATGCCTTAGAGACCAGAAGTGTGTGCAGGTGGAAGAGTACGGGAGGCAGAAGGCCGGCAAGAGAATGCCGTAGAAACTTGGAGCGGGCACGCGGCAAATTGGCTGCTCGTCGCCTGCGTATAAACTATACCAGTCACGTGCTGATGCTGCTGGAGGCTCTCCAACTTTCGTCTCATTACTATAAATCTATGGCATTGAAATTATAGATTGGGCTAGCAGGAGCAACCCCATATTTTAGGCGTGCAAGTTTGCATGTTCTTTGTTACAGCCTATTCCGAAATGCGGATATGTGAAATAACTTTACGTCTGTCATATAGTCAAGACCCTAGCACATCGTCTGTTACCACTCTCTTAATTTGCTTTCTTCTAAAAATGTGGATTGTATCGCTAGTATATTGGCCTCTAATATCTACAGTTGTTCAATCTACAAAGGAAAACTGTGATTCCATCGCCCGTGTGAAGGTATCGGGGTCTTCCCAAGATACATGTTTCCCAGCCCGGGCCCTAATGTTTCCAGTCCAAGCCTGCCCACAACTCCTCCTGGAGTTCCTGTTCCCGACGCTCGTTCACCTCCTCCAGGTATGCAATCCACGGATCCCGGCCGTCATAGTCCGCCTGTAGCGGATTCAACGCGGATTCCTCCGGAGACGGCAAGGCGTGCAAGCAGCCATCGGGACCAATGGAGGAAAACAGTTCCTCGTTCTCGCCCTCTGCCGCCAGCGACGAGCGCCGTCCTTGGCAGAGATCGTCGGCGGGCTCCGGGGTGTTCTCCCGAATATGTTCGTTCGATGCGTCGATGCCGCCCACAGGGAATTGCGGCAGCGCGTCGTAATATGCCTGATCTATCGGTTGAGGAGGACCGAGATGAGTTTGGTCGTCGTTGGCGGGTGCGGGCAATGGTAGACTCAGAAGTGCGTCCCAATCGGGCTCATCGGGCTCATTGTTCTGGTTGTTCTGGTTATTCTGGTAGTCTGGGCTGTTGTGTTGGATAGGTTGTCGCATACCCCTCATCAGCATCGATTCCGGAGGATCGTTTACCTCGTAGCGGCGCATTGTATGCGGGTTGATTCGACGCGGGTGTTGTAGTCCGTCTTGGGGACCCCCGAGCAGCGGATCTGGGCTCTCATCTTGAGGTGACACGTATGGCCCATAGGGAGCGAAGAACTGATTGTATGGAACCAAATCTTGGTCAATATCCCACGGCTCAAAGAAGGGGTCCAACAGAGGGCTGCGATCGCCTTGTACTTCTTGGGTAGACTGGTCTTCCGTCTGTACTTCTTGGGTAGACTCATCTTCCATCTGTACTTCTTGGCTAGACTCATCTTCCATCTGTACTTCTTGGCTAGACTCATCTTCCATCTCAGCTTTAGGCTGGCCCACATCCTCAGGCTGGCCTACTTGCTTAGGCCGGCCCACTTTCTTAGGCCGGCCCACTTTCTTAGGCCGGCCCACTCGCTTCTTGTCCTCGATCTGATCTTTGACCCGTGTTTCATCGTCAGTCTCGGCTTCGTGCTTGTCTGCATCTGTGTTTCGTCCGTGGGTCAGAGCGGGGCTGCAGGTACGGCCTGAAAGGTAGCAGCGCGAGCACTTCCGCGAGCGGGATGCCCGCGGATAGATGTTACAGTCTCGATCCATTTTCTTGCAGGTCGAGCACTTACTCGGCGCCGGGTGGCCATTCTCCTCGATCACGGAAGCGTAGTTGTAGCGGCGCCGTTGGGATAGCGACAACTGGTCCCAGTGTTCGGTGGAGGCGTAGTAAAACTTCTCCGGATTGCTAGGCCTGGTGTATTTGGCCTTGTTATTATTTCGGCGGGTTGGTGGCATTTTGGTGCTGTGGTCCCGTCTGGATGGTTCGTTGGTTTCGATGCCACAAGCGGGGATCCTTTGATCTTTCCACCAGAGTTCGCTCTTGCTAGGCAGCGAGCGTACGGGAAGACGGGAGAAATTTGCAAACAAGAAAAAGAAACCGGTATTTATATACGGCATGGAACATATTGTTCAGCCGGTCTTTTCGGCATCTTCTGGGTTGTGTTGAAAGTACTGCTCGGGCATGCAAGTATATGGCTTTAACAAACCTTATACAATGTACCTAGATATTGGAATTATAGTTAAGTGTAAGTTGTCGCATGAGCTTTGGGGAAGCGCAGGCAGGTTCCCAGCTTTCCATGGACACTATCACGTGAATAGTAATTCGTGGTAGAGCCAAGTAACGTACGTGGAAAGTCTAAGACAAATGATAGGCACGTGAAGGAGATATTGCGACTACAATGTGGTTGGTCCCAAGTGCGGGAAGTCCTTGTGTCATTACAATAGGCGACAGAAACAATGCAAGCCCTAGGCCTAATAGAGTAACAGCAGCCTCTCTGTTGTTGTTCCGGGCGGGCGGTAGCTTTATCAGCACTTCCGTATCCTAGACGGGGTCCACGACACAAGCAGCGAAGTTCATTTATGGTCGTGTGCCACTGTTGTCAGGACAACCATATTTCCCTCCGAATTGCTGGAGCTCTCATACACTTTAATTCCTTGTGTCACAGGATGTGACGGTTTCTTTGCTGTTCATAAGCTTTTGTAGCCGGGCTATGCTTTCCTTAGCCTGTAACCCTCAAATTTCAATTGAAATCAACGAGAGCTGCCGTTGGCGTTATGATTAAATATACCACACTCGTACTAAAATCTTGCTTGAGCATCAGCCGTACTCACACCACAGCGCAAATTTCAGGGAAACGCGATTCGTCCCTGGAGGGTTGTCCCGTCGTTTTCTGACGTAGATTTCCTTGATGCCAAGCGCCCGCCTCCTTTGTGCGTGGCAAGCGGGACCCACAAAGTCACCACCGCTTGCTGGGCGCTTAGAGCACGACGACACTGCCAGCACGGTGACATCCAGCATTCAACTCTTTGTTCCACCGTCTTCGCGGGAATTATTTCAAGTCGATAGGATCCCGAGCGGATAGCCCAATCACAGTGTAACCTTCACCTGCCGTTCAACTCCCGCACCTGTGCTCATCGTTATACCCGGATCCCAAAGCCCTTCTGCCTTTAGCCACACTCTAAACACCGTGCAACCCACGCTCCACGAACGTCTTTCTGCGTTCCTTTTTTTTCTATTTCAGATCCCTTCCCATCCTGCTTCGCCGTGCACCGCCCTGGTATTGCAGTGGGGCCTAGCTGTGTACAAGCCAGCCACGCCACATACGGAACAAGTGCCGGCGACCACCTAGAACACGATGACAACGCACTGTTGGCTGCGAAAGAGGTGGCCGTTTGTGCTCCGCTGACCACGTCCAGACGGAATGGAAAACATCTGGTAGAGAAGGACACAATGAAGAGCATGGCGACTCAACTGAAGAGAATATTATGACGTTCTTCAAAATGGTCTTGGGTATCATCGGATCTGGAAGAGAAATAGCCTCCATGAGTATTGAAAGCTTTGGTGAATGCTGTATAAAAAGTCCGCCGGTTAGCGCCTACATGCTAAGGTTCTGGATGCCTGCCATACAACCGAAGAACGGGTGGTTTCAAACTGAACCACGAAGGAAAACATTCGAAAGTAGAAAAAGAGCCCTCTGAGGGAGACGAGTTTCGACGGCTCTGCCGGGAAGAAGTCCATATCCTCCCCGGGTTTCAGGGGAGGTACTCTGCTTAAGCGTCTGAGGAAAGAGGCTACATGGCCAAGCCATAGGGTATGGTAGGGCCCAAATAGTTTAGACAATGCGTAGCTAATCGGTTATATGCAAACCGCTATCTAGTTCTAGTAACGAAAACGGCTGCAACTTTTCGTAAGCTATTGAAGCCTTCTTCGTCAGCTGGAGAAGCCCCAGGCACCTCTATAGATATGTTCCCGTGTACCGGACAGGTAGCATTTGCTAGATATGCAGAGTGTCGAATGGATGAAATGCGCTAGCAGGAGCAGAATATCGGATGGGCAGAACGCCTGAGAGATGAAAGTTACGTAATGGCAATAACTGAATAGACAGTACACTCTAACAAGTAACGAATAAGGTAAGTTAACATTGAAAATGAGCTGTTGATTTGACGTGCCTATCTCGGGAGAACGTTTGCGCTTCTGGCCCGAGGGCTGTGTGATGGTGGAAAATTGCGGCTACGACCTCGTAAGGTTGATGCACGATACAGCGAGGATGAAATGGCTCACCTGAGCGTTTAGGCGGTTGCTATCTCGCGCAAGGAGCAATTCCTGGAATGTGCGACCATGCTGGAGACGTGTGCTCCTTCGGGCTGGGCTTGTTTCCTTCCTGATTCCTTGACGCCGCTTTCCTATGAAGCGATTAGCAGACGCATCGGATAGCCTGGGCGACAACGTAGCGCCTGCGAGCGATGCTGATGCGCTGGCCATGCCGCCGGCGGGACGAGACGGATGACATTTGTACGTCTGGTCGGCGGAGCAGGCAGTTGGCGAAGTTGCAGAGATGCGGAGCGCGGTGATGGAGACGTCGTCGCAGCGTTGGCCCAGATGCGGGGCCAGACGCGAGTCATCCGCGCCGGCCGGTCCAAAGCGCTGGGTCGCGACTCATGCATCTCCTCTACACCACGCAGAACATGGCTTTGAATACGCGCCGCCCGCCGGGGTTGTCACCGCCTTCTAGAACAATGCCGGAAGCACCGGTCAAAGAAAGAGAGGCGGCAGAAGTTTGATGCCTAGCCAAGCCAGAGTGAAGCGCAGTTAGAGAGCTCTTCCACCCTCGCGGATCCGCATGTGATTTGCTTTTACTATCGAAAATGGCCGTCAGCAATGCCGAGCTTTGCGCCGAGTAGTACCTCAGGATACCGGAACACGCAAAGGATGCGTCGAATCCTATCATGGGCATTCGGGAGTGATGTGAAGGTAGTCTTTGTTGCCCTTTAATGTCAACTGGGCCTGCCACGGCTCCGGCTATCTAGTGCAGCCTTTTTTTTAAAAGTCGCTGTACGAAAGGCAATAGGGAGGCATCATAGCCCGCAGGAACGGCGAGGCGGCTTGGGGGAGTATCTGCCGGAGCAGTTGACATTGTTGCGGAGCTCCGAGTAACTACTGATACCGATGTGATACGAGAAGGTGGAAGTAGAGCGTTAGAGAGGTCGATGATATTACACACAATTACACTCGTATCCGTGACAGCCACCAAACCTCAAAGCCCAAAACGTTCAAATCACTTAATCTGGGGCTTGGTTCACGGCTAGTAGGGTGAGGCGACGACTACTTTTGTTCCGTAGCAGATTATGCACTGCACTTGCCTTGGGGAGTCGCTGAACTCAGTGACAACCGCAAGAACGGCGGATGGGTCTGACATACGCGACCGAAGCACAAAAAAGGAGCTATTTCTATGTCTTTCCCTTCCCAATTTCTCGTCCATCATCACATACATCAATTAACCCATACCACTCTCCCCCATCAAAGCCCGCCGAAGAGAAGAGCGAAAGCCAAAAAAAAAAGAAAAAAAATCTAAACGAGACAAATGCGTCAAAACCCCACACCAAAACGCCCAGCCCCAAACCTCAGAACATGTAATCTTAAGATATCCAAACCAATCTATACCCTCCTCTCCCCCTCTTCCCCCTTCCTCCCTCACACCTCACCCCTATCACTTCCCCCTCCCCAAAACATCCAAGCACCCCTCCACCGCGCCCTCCAACTCCGCCACCCTCCCCCTCAACGCCCCATTCTCCCTCCTCGCCCTCGCCAGCCCGCTCCACGCCGCGCGCTCGTCCGCGCTCGCCCCCGCGCACGTCGCGCACCGGAAGAGCGCCCCGCCTTTCGCACCCGCGGCTCTGCCCGGGGCCGCCTTGCCGGGCTGCGGCTGCGGCTGCGGCTGCATGCGCGCGAGCACGCGGTCGTACGTCGAGGCTCTGCGGGCGGGGCCGGGGCGCGGCGGCGGCGACGTCTCGCTCGGGCGTTCCTCGCGCCGGGGCTCCACGCGCTCCGCGCGCTCCGCTCCGTCGTCGTCGGCGTCGGTGCCGGCGTCGACGTCGTCATCGAGCATGGTCCCGTCGATGCTGCGCACCTCTGCGGCGGTGGCGGCGGCGACGCCGGACTCGCCTTCGGACTCGAAGCCCGAGTCGCTCACGCTGTCCGCGGCGGGGGCGACCGAGGGGCCCTGCTTCCTAGCGGGGGCGCCGCTCTCCGCGGCAGCACCAGCAGCACCGGCGCTCGCCACGGCGCCGCACCCGCAGCCGACGCCCCTCCTCACCACGCCGACGCTCCTCCTCCGGGCCTCGTCCTCGCGCCTGCGGCGCGCGCGCTCGGCCTCGAGCTGGGCGCCCCACCGGGCCTCCTCGGCCTCGCGCGCGCGCCTCTCGTCCTCCAGGGCCCGCACCACCTTCTCGGCGACGGCGCCCTTGGCCCGGGCCCGGGCCTCGGCCTCGTCCCGCTCGTCGCGCGCGGCCTCGGCTTCCGCCCGCGCCAGGCGGAGCGCCGCGGCTTGGGACGCGTGGGCGGATTGGTAGGTTTGCAGCAGGTGGGTGGCGCGGGCGAGGAGGGCGGGGTAGGAGGAGGGGTCGTAGGGGTCGAGGGGCCTGGTGGGGAAGAGGGCGTGGGGGATGGGGAGGGCAAGGAGGGGGTCGTCTGTGGCGGTGTTTGGCGATGTGCTTGTGCTGAGGGAGGCAGGTGTGGTGGTGGTGCTCGATGCGCTGGGTATGCTGCTGCTACTGCTGCTGCTGCTGCTGTTGTTGTTGGTAGTCGTGGTAGCCGTGCTCAGGGACGGCATAAACGCCTTGGCGCCCGCGAACCACGAGAACTTGCTCGGCTGCTGCGTTGATGTCCCCGCCGCCGATGCCGCCGTTATCGCCGTGCTGTCCGACCCCGAAGATGCGGACGACGACGTCGACGCCGTCGACGCCGTCGTCCCGCCCGTCCCGCGCCGCGCCAGCGTCCGCTGCCGCGCCGGCAGCGTCGTGAACCCGTCGCCCATGCTGCGCAGCGCGATGGCGCCCGAGGCGGCGTCGACGTAGACGTCGCCGGCAGGCCGCTGCTGCTGCCTTTCTTCCGAGGCCGCTGCCTCGGCGGCGGCGTCTCCGTCCGCGGGGGATGCGGGCGAGGAGGTTGAGGACCACGAGGGTGAAGAGGGTAGAATGCCCAGCCGGACGGGGCTCGAGGCGCCGGTGAACCACGAGGAGACGTGGAAGCGGGCGGTGTTTGTTCTGGAGGGTTTCTTGGGCGAAGGCGGTGCTGATGAAGGCGGTGTCGGCGGCGATGCCGGTGATAACGGCGGGGCGTGTGTCGGCGGAAATGCGGCTGTCGGGACTGTGACCGGAGTGTTCGGCAGCGTCACCGGTGACGATTTTGCTCGTGTGTGCGATGACGGCGGTCTGGTCGCGGCGGCGAGCGGCCGCTGCGGGAACGGCCCGAGAGAAGTATCCACGGTCGAGGGAGCCGGATCAGTACAGCCTTTCCCCTCGCTGTTCCTCTTCTCAGCCCGTCCTCTTGTTCTCTCAGGCACGGCTACCCCGCCGGCCTTCTCAGCTGCTGCAGCTGCAGCTGCTCCCGCCTCCTGCCTCTTCTCCCCTGTCGCTTCCTCGCGAACCCGCAGCGGCCCCTTGTCCCGGTCCCTGCCTCCGCCGCAGCTTTCCCTGGCGCTGCGTGCAGCCACGCTACTGCCGCTCTTTGCGGCGTCCTCGCGCGCCGCGCTCCCACGGTTCCTGCCCGCTTCGCCTGCAACGGCAGCGGTAGTGCTGCGGATCGACCCGCGGTTCGACCCAGCGGGGCCCGGCCGTCGTAGCGCTGCTGTGCGAGCCTTGGTCCGGGTGGCGAGCGAGTCGGTGTCGCTACCGGCTGTCTTTGCGATCGCTTCGGCGCTATTGGCGCTGGCAGAACGATGATTTGTCCCGGCGTCGCTGTCGCTGTTTCTGCCTCTATCGTTGTCGTCGGCGCTGCTATTGTCGTCGCCGCGGCGATCGACCTTCCGCTGGTTCCCAAGTCCGCGGCCTTTCGAAGGCGATAAAGAAGAAGAAGAATGGCGCGTCGTCGTCGCAGCGGCGTCCGTGCCAGTCTCAGGACTGCTGTGACAGCGTGCCCGAGCAGCCACGGCTGGGGATTTCGCCGAGACGGCACTCACGGCAGCGGCGGGTGCGGTGGCGGCCCTGCTGCTGGCCGAGTCTATATGACACGCGCCACCCTCGCCATTGTGCCTGGGTTTCGACTGGCTGCGGCTGCGGTCGTGGTGGTGGTTGAGCAACCCCGCGATCCCAGCGTCTGCCCCCCTCTCCCCACCACTCACCTCCCGCTGCCCCCTCCCACCACCCCTCCCCCTCCTCCTCTCCGCCACCGCCCGAGCCGGCGCCGGCAGCACCACAATCGCATCCAGCGGACTCGGCCGGTTCAGCACGCTGCTGCTAATGCTCTCGCCGTCGCTCTCGTCGCACCCGGCATCTCCGCATCCCATCTTCCCGGTTGCAACGACAGGGCCAGACCGGACCCGCCGCCGCCCTGCCGCGTGCCGGCGCGCGACGCCGGGCGGCGCCGGCGGCACCACTGGCATGGCCATGGGCGGCAGTGTGGGCGTCGGCGGGTGCGCGCGCAGCGGGTGCGGTGGCAGCTGCTGGGTGAGCTGCATTGACGGCATCGTCGGTCGGGGCGGTGCAGCGCGGCCCCGATTGCGGGTTGTGGCAAGGGTTAGGTATCGATAATGGAGCCGCTAGTGAAGTAAGTGAGTGGATGAGTGAGGTGCGGCTGAGAGGTGTGGCATGCGCCAGATGCAGGGAGCAATTTAACAATTTTTTATTTAAAAAAAAAGCTCGAGTTCTCTATCAATGCAGAGTTGAAGAGACAAGCAGAGTTTGAATTCACTTTATTGAATTGTTATGCGCTTTGTGCGGGCTGGAGAGGCCCTTTTTGTTGCGGCCGTCGGAGAAAATGCGATGGCTGCGGGCTGGGGTGGCTGGTGAGGGGTCCACCGACGCGGCCCACCGTCGTCGCAGACTATGAGACGGCTTGCCCCTGCCACCACCAACAATTGCCAGCGTCATTGTGAGTGCCTCTCTTCTGTTTTTCTCATTGGAATGCTAGCCCTAGCCTCCTTACACCAACTAACTAGGTAAGGGAGTGGCATAGTGTCGCACCTCGGCGGCTTGCACCAGCCATTTAACGTCTCTACCTACGTCTTCTCTTGCCCTTATCTTTCTTCCCTACATTTCTTTTCTACACTAACAATTCTACTCTTGCTCCCAAGCCACCGAGCCAATAGAACCTTCCAAAACTCGGCCAAAAATCGCTTGAATAATGTGAAACCTGGCCGGTCCGTTTGGGGGTATGCAGAGTCCGTGCAAGCACGTCTGTGCAGAGCGCCCTCTCCAGTATCTCGCGTTGGCTTTCCTTCTAGCGGGTAGATCGTGACGCTTTACAGCTCTACGTATCGTCGCTGGCCTTGTGGCAGTTTCCTGGAAGCATCGCGCGCCAACCCTGCGGAAGCGACGTCTATATTTCTTTTTCATGTTCTTTGGTTTCAATCCCTGTGCAAAGCTTACATGGACGCAAGAACGGCACGACAAGAATAGGATGAGGCAACTCTATAGAACATCTCCAGCCGGAGGCTAGGCCGAGGCAGAATCAGACTTCAGCCTTGTCTCTGTCTTCCATACTATCTCCTTGGTACCACGTGCCAATCATGCGACACGCCTATCCCACGCCGCTAGACCTTCAGCCTTGCTGCATCTCGTAACGTGCCGACCACCGTATCTCGAGCACAGCGCACCGAACGCCTCCCCCATTCTTTTTCTCCTACGGCTAGAACATTCTTGGACACTTTGGTCGCACGCCACGCCCAAATCCGAATGCCAGTAGACCCTCTCTCCATATCTGCCCTGTGTGTTACCCTCATCGGCGCCACCGGCCGCGTCTCGGTACTCCTTGATGGCTTTGTGCGTGATGTTCGCGACGCCCGCACCGAGCTTGATGCCGTCGCCCGCGAACTGCTCTCACTGCGGACGGTGCTGAGCCTCGTCTCGGACGACTGTTCGGTGGAGACGACCTCGATGTTCCCCGAAACGCTATGTCAGCAGATTGAAGGCATCGTGCGGAATTGCGGCGACGTGATGGACCAGATGGAAAAGGCGTTGAAGAAACATGACGGGGGCAGGGTCCAGAGGGCGATGTGGTGGGGTGTGACGGGGAAGGAGGACATGAGGAAGTTGAGAGGGAGTCTGATCGCGCATAACTCGGCGTTGGGCATTGCGTTGGACCTGATGGCTTTGTGAGTCGTTTCTCCCTTTTCTTTCACCTTTCGTTCTTCTCTTTTTACATTGACATGGGCGGGGAAGAGTAAAGAGATGAGATAAAACCCCCCTTGCAGCCCGCGCCAGTTCGCTGACAAGCTCTTCCTCTTCGGCCCGTCGCAGAACGTTGTCTACAGCCATCAAGGCGGACACGACCGAGATCCGCAACGACGCCGCCCAGATCAAAAACGACACGACCGACATCAAGCACGACACGGCGCAGATCCTCGCCGAGATCGCGCGGCTCCAGGCCCAGCTGCCCAGAGAGAAAGCCAACGCCCTGAACCAAGGCAGCGGCGACTATAGCGGGTCTGACACAATGCTTGAGCGCTATCTCAACGACATGACTTCGTACGCCGAGACAGTGGGCGTGGGGACAGCGGAGGAGGACTCTGTCGCGGCCGAGGGGCCCTCTGTCGCGGCCGAGGGGCCCTCTGTTGGGGCCGGATCGGCCTCTATCGAGGTCGAGGCGGATTACACGATGGCCGAGACTTTAGAAGGCCTCGAATTTTGCGGAATCCCTCATGGATCTCTATGGCATCAACGTTCCAAAGAGGGTTTAAACAACACTCTATTCTAAGCGTACAACCGGTAGCACATAGACATAGGCGATCTTGCTTTGCTGCGTGTAGGTTGGAGTGCTCGCTTTGTGACGACTTCGTTTGCTGAATGTGAAGTCGCTTATTTTGGTTCAATGTAGAAAAAGACGCCCGCGCAAGTCCGACTGCACGCGTCCACGTAGCCGCGCGTTGAGACCTCTTCCAGGCGTCGAGAAGAAAGCCAAGCGCAGCGGCACAGACGGCTGCTAGGACTGTGCAGACGTAGTCGAGGTGGTCGTGCCGCGAGTGAGCGCCCTCGTGCGCCGTGGCATCACTGCCACCGACCACACTCCCTCCGTTGGACGGGTACGACTTCGCACCGGTATAGCAGCGATAGAAACAAGCGGCCTTATCGTCCCTTGCTAGCCTACTCCTATAAGTATTAGCCCCTTCCGCCTTACCTCCCCCTTACGGGCGGCCGAGAGTACAGTATTCGCAGCAGCTCCTAGCTATTACACTATACGACGGCTAGCCGACAGGGAGGCAGCACGGGGAAGGGGGAATATCTCAGGTTCTAGACGGGCATGGATAACAGAGCAACTCGACAGCACACGGTATAGTACTTGTAGGCGGCGCAGATCAAAGGAGCCAAGGTCGGCAAGCTACAGCAGGGGCTCTTCCCCGGAGGATTTTCTCCCTGCATTATGCACCTACAGAAGCACCCCATAAGCAAACACGACTTCTAAGGAAGTATGAGCAAATAATGATATATATGAAGGTTTCTAGAAATCACGTATAAATCTGGTGAAATTATTTCGTGTTCTCGACTCCGAGCGCAAGCTACACTAGGAGCTTGCTCAACGCATCTCACCTGCTACGCTTCGTAGTTTGAATCGCGCCTCTACGAGCAATAAACAGAGCAGGATAAACAAAGGGCCTGATGTCTGTTAGCATTACCAAAATCACGTGCTGGCCTCTATTACTTCACCGCTTTGGCCGATGCCAGAAAACTGTTCCAACTTCCCAATAGCAATTAAAACACAACGCCGACGAGTGGCTTGCATCAGAAGTACCACGTTACATGCGCCGATTTTCCCGGAAACAACCTTCTAGAAAACGCCGACACAACCTATAAGCATCTACGTAACCCGAAAACAACCCCATGCTTCGCTTCTCAAAACCCTTCTCAAAACCCAACAACCACTCAATCAAACCCCGTCCCGGCCGCCCCCTTCTTCTTCCCCCTCCTCTTATTCCCCTTAAAATGCTTCTTCCCATTCCCCATCGCCATGCGCACCTCCTCCGGATCCAGCCCCTTCTCCAACGCCACCATCGCTCTCTGCTTCCTGCCTGAGAGCTCCTTCCTCCCGCTCCCGTGCATGTGCGCCGGCAATGACATGTGTCCGGCGTCCCCGGACCCGGGCCCGAAGAATTTCCTGTCCAGCGCCGTCGCCTTCTCGCCCTGCACCGGCAGCCGGTTCACCAAGGGCACCACATCGGCGTCGACGTCGGCGTCGCCGCTCGCCGCGCCGTCCCGGCCCGCCGCCGGCCTCGCTGCGTCGCCCTCGGCCCACTTCGACGGAGCCCTCTTCGGCGGCAACATCAGCGCGGCACGGCGCTTCGGCGGCAGGTGCGCGATGTCGTACAGGTCCTGGTTGAACGCGAACGCGTCGACAGGCGGGTTCGCCGGCGGCGGCGTCACGAAAGGCAGCTTTCCGGCGACATAGTCCTTGAGCAGGTAGCGCGCGGCGCGGGACTCGTCGGGGGCGCCCTGGCCCGTGGTGGCGAAGCCGCGAGCCCGGGCGAGCGCGGCGAGCACCTCGTGCGCCGTGGGCGAGCCGGTGCCCCCCTCGTCGAGCGGGCGCGTGCGGATGCGCATGCCGTAGGCGGCCTCGAGGAACGTCTGCGGGATGCGCTGCGCGACGAGGCCGGCAGGGCCGGTGAACTCACGCTGCTGGTCGATTGGGAGGACGCCGGCGCACACGAGCTCGGCCTTGGTGGTAGCGAAGTTAGGTAGCACGAGGCCGGGGCAGTCGCACAAAATCACCTGCGAGGACAGGTGGATCGTCTGGAAGTGCTTTGTTTTGCCCGGCGTGGCGGAGACGGAGACCTTCTTGGCGCCAATGAGAGCGTTGATGGTGGAGGACTTGCCGACATTAGGATAGCCGACGAGGCCGATTTGGGTTTTTCGTGCCGGTTGAGAAGGGTCGGATGATGGTGGTAGATCGGGAGCATTTTCGAGGAATAGAGATTCTAAATCTTCCGTAGTGAGTATTCGAGCACGCTCGATTTCGACCGAGGTTTTAGGTTCTGTTCGGTTCTGCTCGCGTTGGTCTTCGGAAGTTCTCGAGCCTTCGTCTTCGGATGACGACTCTTCGACAGGATTATTTGCAGGACCAGAAATTTCTTGATCAGTGTCCTCGTCCTCGTCCTCGTCCTCCTCTTCTTCTTCCTCACTGTCCGAGGCTTCTGTTGCTCTGCTCATCTCCACGTGTTCCGCCTCCTTCCTAACCATATACGGGTCTGAATACTCTTCATACTGGTCCCTCGCCTCGTTCCTCTCCCTTGCAAGTTCCGCGGAGAAGAATCTAAAGTTGATGTTGTTCTCGTCGAAATACTTCGCCCAAGCATAGCGCTGATCTAGTGTCATCATATCCGCCTTATTTACTAGCAGCAAATTATTCTTTTTTGGATCCACCTCCTTCACGTAGCGCTCTAGGTCCTCTGACCGGAACAGCAGCGGATTGCGCGCATCCACGATCTGCACTACGAGATCCGATCGTTCAATTACTCTCCATAGCTGTCTCCAAACCTCCAAATTTCGTTCAAACGGCGTCATAAGCAAGTCTTCGCCTTCCTGCAATTGTGCCAGTCCTCTCCGCCAGTCCAACAGTGCTTGCTTCTCTCGCTCGTCTAGCGCTTGCGGGGTCGTGTTCTCGTCCCATGGTGGCCTGCGAGGTACAGTCAAGCGGGACTTATTGGCGTCGAACTTCTTTACCGTCTCCCGCTCTTCGGCGGCAGAGAGTAGGTACGGGTTGCGCTGGTCCGGATGGATGACCTTGACGCTGTTGAGCTTCTCGGCAGTGAAGTCAGTGTTGGCGAGCTCGGCGGTGCTAAGGAACTCGTCGAGCGCGGCTTGCTCCGTCACGCTGCGCATCTTGACCCATTCGGCGTCCTTTTTGTTGTTCGTGACATACTGCGGTAAAACGGTTAGACGCTTGATATACGAAATATGACACTCAAGATCGCGCCAAATAGCTCTTTGCGTGCTGCAATACCGACAAACAAATTGCGTCCAAGCAATACATACCTTCTCGCCGTCTGCACCTGTCCGCTCAATCGCATTTTGATAATTGCCCCTCCGCATATCACCGCCTCTGCCCTTTCCAAACCGGTCATTCATGAGACTATTGCCAAGCCCGACGGCATTCTTGGACTTTGGGAGAACCATGACGAAAATCCGGCAGCCTAACGACGCGTTCTCGCCCTGGGAATTTGGAGGATTGGAAATGGTTGCGTGGTGGAGGCAGGTAGGTAGGTAGGTAGGTAGGTATATTCTTACTCCCATGCCGGCACGCTTCGGCCGAAGGGGGGGGTGTCCGCGGCTAATCTTCGGCGAATCGCCCGATTTTCGCGACCCGCGCTAACTAAAGCTTACTAATGTACATGGCCTCAGATTTGAGGCATTCCAATGTTGCATCTGACTCCCATTTGGGTTGGGATCTTGCTCTGAGCACCACCAGCATGGTCAACTCCTCCCTGACTACAGTCCTCGGCCCGCCCCATGGCGATGTGGTAGCGTTCTTGCCAACGGCCCGCTACCAGCGCGTGGTGGAGGCGACGGAGAAGACAGTTGAAAACGTCATGTGTTTGCACTGTTTAGCTTCCATTTGTCAGCCAGGCAGGATCGGCGGGGCGGCAAACACGCGACTCCGAGACTCGCTTCCTCCCGACCTATGAAGGTCCTGCCCCGACCTCTTACAGAAACTCAAACTTCTCTTCTATTCATATCTCGACCCTACATCGTGATTGATTCCTGATCTGAGCTGCTTCCGCTGCCTCCAGTGGCATCTGACGACCCTGTTAAATACGCTCTGTTCCAGATGAGAATAGAGAGGTTGATAGACGGCTCTAATTGCTTCACCCAGTACACGCCACATCACGGACATGGAACGGTGCGCAGGCGTGAGCTGTGGGTGCTTGGTACCTGCCGACCTAGGCAGTAAGTATAAAGCAGACTCCCCCCTCCCTGGGGAAGTTTCCTACATACCTTCCAGTTTCTGAAGTAGAAAGTCGCTGTTGCTAGGCTAGCTAGCATGGCGCAGTATAAAGCCATGCTTGAGCCACCAATAGTTTGTATCCCAGCGTCGAAGAACACTCCTTTTGCAAGCGTCAAAAATATGTCGTCAACCCAACCTCAAGGTTACAACCTATCTACCGGTAATCTGTTCCGATGCGGTACAGAATGGTGTTGAAATGAGGTCGTTAGATGTCTCTCTAGGCAGCGGAAGTAACTTTGGCCACAAGTTGATCACGATGTAAGGACGAGGTATAAGCAGAGGGAAAACTTGTTATTCAAGCTTGTAGGGGTAGATCCTATTTATATGGGACGTGTTCACAGTTACGTGGCAGCTGGTTACACATGAGAACCAGATGCATGGTAACATAGTTTGAAGTGCCATCTAGAAGTAGCTGCCAACAAAGGTCGTTTTTCTCTACTTGGCCAACTTAGACGGTCGCTTTGCTGGTGACTATTACGATAAGAACTTTAGTTCACCGTGCTTCTTGCATATACCAGCGAAAAGAAAAGGTTAGCAAAAACTCGCTTCCCAGCCATTAGCGACACAAAACTCTTTTTTGATACTTTCCTGGGCGCATCACACTCGAGAACTACCTATGAAGTCTTCCGTCTTGCAGAACCATGAGCCAAAGTTTTGAGAGTCTGAAGCTTGCGAACCTATGGCTAGACTTAAGAGTGGTTTTACACGCGTTGGTTTCAAGTGGGCACCCAACCTAAGATACTAGGGCGTATGATTGGAAAGAGTTGAATACGGCTTTTGGGCAAGGTTTGCCATTTCTTGTGGTGCGTTCGCATAAAAGAGCACCTGTACTGCGGAGGTTACTTCCAATGGAGTTCAAATTTAGCCGTCATACTTGCTCCTGAGGCAGACTATATGCTAACGCGGTATTGAAAATAACTACAGGCATGCTCTGGGACGGCCCTTAGGGGCTGCTCTATTTAACTTAATCTTGTTTTTTCAAAGTAAATTTGAAAGGAATTGTACCAGTGCGGCCCAGTCTCCTCCATATCTCACCTCCCCCCTATCCAACCCCGGAAACCGCACCAGCACCGCACCAGCACTGTACCCGCAAATAGAAACATAAAAAAGAAACAATAATAATCATAATAATAAACTCCGGCTAGGCAACCCATTCCTAACCTAATTTGGACCACGCCATTCAATCCAGCCAGCACAGAGGAAGCAAAGCCCGAATCCCCGCCTACCCTTTGCGCGACACTAATGTACAGAGCAAGGCTAGAAATAAACACTTAAAACCCTTCCGCCCGGTCGCTAGGCTTAGAAGAGCTCCGACGCGGAAGGAGAGAGGCTAAAGCCGAGAGTATCTCGCTCTACCCCTCGAGCAACAGGCGGCCACAACAGAATGGAGGCACACCCGCGCCAGCAAGGCTCGACCTCAGTCCTCCCACCCTCCTTCCCTCCACACCATCTCGTCCCATCCAACCACTGAAACCATCCTCAACCAACTTTCCCATCTCCTCCCTCCCATCTTTCCCCCTCACCCTCCTCCTCTCACTTCCCCCCATACGTAAAATTCCCAAACACGCCCCCCATCCCCTGCCCGGGTCCCGGCGTGCCCGCACCCGCGCCCGTCCCCGCACTCCCCTGCCCCGGACCCGGCGTCACCGTCGCCCCCGCTCCGGCCAATCCCACCGGATTCGCCGTCGGCGTCGACGGCTGTTGCTCCCTGCCCTGCTGTTGCTGCTGTTGCTGCTGCTGGTGCTGGGCACCCACCTGAGCTCCCTGCTGGTGCTGCTGGTGCTGGTGTTGTTGCGGCGGCCCTCCCCCCTGCTGCTGGGCGCCCGGCGTGGTCCCCGGGGAGTGGAAGAAGGCGCCGAAGACGCCCGACGCCGCCGCTGCCGCCGCCGAGGACGACGTGTGATGCAAGCCCTGCTGCCCCTGCTGCTGTCCTCCCTGCTGCAACCCCGGCATACCGCCCTGGACGGCACCGCCACCCTGCGCCGCCAGCCCTAGCACAGCCTGCTGCAGCGCTGACCCCGCCGGCGCGCCCACGCCCGTGAGCCCCCACATTTGGCCCTCGAGGCCCTCGGGCACGTCGCCGCCGAAGACCTTGGTCTTGAGCGCCCAGAAGACGGCGCCCGTGAGCCATGCGTCGGAGCCCGCCTGGTGCGGGATGCCTTGGCGAGGGCAGCCGAGCTCGTCGGCAAGGTCTTGCAAGCCGGACTTAGTGCCGAGCGAGGTGAGAATGGAGAGGGCGTGCTGGGTCAGGGGCGTGGATGTGGAGCCGGGACCTGTAGCATTGGCCGCCGAGCCCGTCTCGGAGACGGCGCCGCCAGGCGTGGATTGCGCGGTTGGGTTCGTGGTGTTGCCTGGCCCCATGGCCGGTTGGCGGAGCTGGTGCTGCTTCTGGGCGGCGCGCAGCATGAACTTGACATCGAGGAGGCGGGGAAAGAAGACGTCAACGAGGTGCTTGTAGGCGGCCTCGGAGTGGGGCAGCGGCCGCTGCCACATGAGCTTGACTAGGTAGGCGAAGTCGTAGCCCGAGTGGAAGCTAATCCAGTGCACGTCAGGCGAGAAGGTGAGGCCCGACGTGATGAGCAGCGAGCCGAACTCCTCTGGCGGGATGCCTTGGTCCGCTAGCTTGTCCAAGTCCAGGCCCGCCTTGCGAAGCATTCCGATTGAGTCGTCGTTGTACATGTCGTTTTCGAGCGAGAACTGGAAATGGAAGGTCCACGTGCAGGGGCACACTACGAGGTTTGGCTGCGCAAACTGCTTGTTTGACATGGACGGCGGCATGAGTTCCGGGTCCGGCGTCGCTTCGACAGGGTCGCCGTTGGCCGAGAAGAGTGTAATGCCGAGCTGGATAATATTGAGGAGGTCGACGTTACAGCGCACTGTCTGGTAGTGGTATGAAGCTTTTGAGTTAAAGTCGCCCATTGGACGAGCCACAATTCCGGGGAACTCGGTGTCCTAGAAAGTTTAACAAGAAGTCAGCAGTCGTCATGGTTCATCTCCCATGCGGCTCAGCTGCATCCCAACACTCACCATACTAATATACGGATACCTCTCCACCAAGTTCCGCAGCAGCGCCATCTCCTGCGCCAAATTATGCTTCCACACATCTCTCATCCTTCCATTCGCCTGACCAACCACCCCACCGCCCGCATGCTGTCCATGAGCCTTAACCGCTCCCGCAACGCCCCCCGGCCCCGCCGTAACCATCCCCGACGTCGTACCCTCCGGCACCTGGTGCACCTGCCCCGCCGCCGCCGCAGCTGCCGCCGCTTGCTGCGCTGCCTGCTGCTGCTGCAGCGCGGCCCCATGCGCGAACCCCATCTGCGCCGCGGCGCTTCCTAGCCCCGTTCCCGCACCACCTGCGCCCATGCCACCGCCGCCGCCGCTTCCACTTCCCGCGGCGCCCATGCCACCACCACCGCCACCAGCGCCGGCACCGGCGCCGCCGAAACCCGCGCCCAGACCCGGCGCGCCCTGGCCGCCTGGCCCACCGAAGACGTTTGTGTTTAGGCCCGGAGTGCTACCGAAGCCCGGATGGGCGCCAGCGGCGTTGAGAGCCGCCATGTTCTGCTGGTGCTGCGCGGCGGCTTGCTGCATTGAGTGGTGCTGGCTGCCATGCTGTTGCTGCTGTTGTTGGTGGGGGTGTGATTGCTGCTGTTGTTGCTGTTGCTGTTGCTGCTGTTGTTGTTGCTGTTGCTGTTGCTGCTGTTGCTGCTGTTGCTGCTGCTGCTGCTGCTGCTGCTGCTGCTGCAAGTGCGCGGCCGCGGCGGCCTGGTAGCTGCCGGCTTGGTTGAAGTGAGAGAAGGGCGAGGAGAGGGATTGTTGGGCGAAGCCCCCGCGGGCGGGAGCCGGGGGCATCGTGGATGCGTGTGCGCGTTCCGGGTAGGAGGGCCGATATGTGGGTGGTCTAATGCAGGCACTATTTTCGCGTGCGAAAGATTAGGATAGAGAATTGGCGCTGGTGTAACTTGGTCTGACGCGACGCCAATGCATTCAAGATATTTATAGATCACGCTACGATGGAGCAGCCGAAGTCGCGCATCGAGCGCACAGGCGCGCCGTGAATCGGACGAAGTGTGCGACTCTCGTAAAGTAAGACTTGATCGAATTCAGGTAGCGTCGTGCGATTCTCTCGACACAAATGGGGCTCAAGTTCGCCGAAATGCAGCCAGCCGAGCGAACCACGCCCAGAGGACAAGCTTGAAGCTATACACGCCATGGCAGAGTATTAGCAATGCTAATGCGAGAAGTGTTTTGGCAACGGCAGCTGCAGACTGGTGCCACAAGCAGTAACTAACTGCTGGGGTACGAGCTCAAGCTAGTGTGCACGGAAAGAGGTTTCTGTCTGAGAGCTAGAGAGCTTACCTACGCAGTGAAATTAGGGCTCGAAAGCCGCGGATGGAATCAGTGCGCGAGCGTGGTATCGTGAGCCAAGGCGAAGTATGCGTCGGCGTCGAGAGAAGCGGTGTGGTGGAGCACGCAGAGGATCGTGAATATGGAGAGAGACTGGTGGGAAGAGAGCAGAAGGCGCCGCGTTGCGGAGTCGAGCAGTCGCGTCGAAGCACGGCGCCATGTGGCGCTGCGGCGTTCGTGGCGCCGCTTATGTCAGCCGGTCCGGGGTTCCGGCACACCCGCCGAAGCTGCCACTAGAACCAATGTAACGCGACAAATCTAAATTGGTGGAGTGGAGAACCCCCTTCATCAATGGCTACTTTGAGATAGCCCTCTGAAACTACATCAGGGGTGCTACGGCGGTGATGGTGTTGGTGGTGTGAGAATGGGGGAGGAACTGAGAGTGAGACTTTTGGGGGGCACGAGCTGGGCTATGGGTTTGGGTTTAGAGGTTAGGCGGAGAAAGGAAGGGAAGAGGGGTGGTCAATATTACCATCTCACCCAAAACTCCTTATCAAGACGTAAAGAAGTAGCTTTAATTGATAGCCAAAACAGGCCTCTATTATGTGGTCCTAGCACGACACCACACACCAAAAGATTGGTGCAGTATCGTTCCTTGGCAACTATCGCTAGCTAGGAAATATATATCTACGAAACATCCTAAAAGATTACATGATAATATGCAATGACAAGGGTGAGGTAAGCCGTCTAAATAAAAGGAATGCCTTTTCCGTTTGTCCTGATGTTATGCCTTGAACAACTTTCCAGTCGCAACGCTAGACTTGTCAGTTCCATCGCCACTAATAATGCAAATGTTGGGAAAGTCACAGCAATGAACTCTGCTCCTAGGCCTCATGTGACAGATTTTCCCACAAGTGAGAAATAGTGTTCTTTGCCTCTGACGTCCATCGTTGCTGGGGCAAATGCTGCCATCGAGTCCATTCTGAGGCCTGCACAGAGCAAGATATCGTAATTTCTAGGTTCTTCTCTAGTATCTTTGGGCATCAGCATAAACTACTAGAGGAAGAATTCAAGTACATACAGGACAGAATATAGTCCGTAGACCATGTGCCGCTGGGACAGCGGAATTTGGGGGAGCTAGTGGTACCACCTTCGGGGGAGTAGGTGTGATTGGCCTACTGGAGGGAGCTGGAGCGCCACTGAGAGGGGGCTAGCGCACTTGGCTTAATAGTGGTATGCGACATGTCTGACATATTAGTTTCGCAGGACGGTCGTGAGAACGGACATCTGACGGTTTACGAGTAGGAGATAAATCAATCTTGGAGGAAGAAAGGGCAAATATAAGTCGGCGGTGGCTCTGACACAGTTACATGGTTCCCTACTGTAGCAGAAAACGAGGGGGGGTTGATAGGTAAAAGAAGAAGCGGTACGTTCCCCGTCTAACGAACATCATGATTGAAGTTGAAGCTGAAAAGTTGAGCTGTAAAAGTTGGGATTGAATAAGAGCGAGAAAGACGGCAGCGGCGCCTATTTTTGCAGCAAGGCTCAGCACTCGACCATACGTACCATGTTAGCTGGTGTGGCGACAGCAGCCTCCTACTTCTGACCCTACATGGTAGGAGGCCGGCTTTACAGAGTGCCAGGTGTGTGGGTATTCGCCTAGGGCCGGACTTTGTCTGGCAACGGTACCTCGCGTCTGCGTGCTACTCTATGTTCGTGGTGTGGCATATAGGTACCTAGATGAGTGCTAGGTGAAGCAATTAGGATTAGGATCAACAGTTCCCGTAGGTTTGGGGGATGAGAGGTAGTCGGGCTTGGCTTTGACAACACCCGACCCGACCCCGGCCAATCCCCGAGCCCACTAACCTCTCCTCCGGTCCACCGTACAATCCCGCTGCACGACCCGCACCTATCCTCCCCCTCTTTCCGCACCACCGCGCAACTATGAGGCCTAGTCAGTCCCTCCCAATTGCCCTCCGCAATCTACGACGCACCTACTGACCGCCCTATTACAGCACGCGCAATGGCCCAGCGCTCAAACCTCACTGGCTTCGACGTCAAGAAGTTCGTCGCCTCATCGGGCACGCCCGCCAACGACCCCTGGAAGCGATAGTACGTTTGCGCACCGCCCTCCTTCTCTGCTTCTTCAAACGGACAAATCTGTGCCCGGGAATCATGCACGGCGTACCCCCAAAGCTATCAACAATGGACACGGCAGCTGACAGGATGCGCACAGCGAGGCATGGCGGTACTCCGGGCAGTTCACGCGGTGGAACCGGCTCAAGGGAGCGTTCCCGGGATTGGGCATCGCGACCGTGGCGTTCGGGATTTATCTTGGATACGAGGCCCTATTCACGAAGGGTGAGCAGCATGGCGAAGAGCATCACTGAAAAGTCACGAGGAGGGAAGATAGAAGTCGGGGGTTTGCGGTGTATGGTATCCTTCTGGACGGAGATTTGCTCCCCCGCCTTTCTGGACTGTATATATAAGATACGGGCGGATAACCCAAGATTTCCGTGGCTCGTCAGGACCGGGTCTTGCTGACCGCATCACGTGTGGCGTACCTCCGGCGGTTTTGGCTACTACTTACAAACATACAAACAGGGAGATGTAGGACCCGCGGTGCTTGCCTAGTCTTTGATAGCTAGCAGCAGTAGGTAGCCTTTCTTTTTAGGCACAGTCGTCTTTTACTGCGTGTCCAGGCCAGCTTCTTCCCGCTGTACAGGGCGGCCTGTGTTTGTCCCCTTTGCAGCCACTATTCCACGGATCCACTCCTCCCCTTATGCATTGGTCCATCACAACCCCGACCCGGATCTACTCTTTGTGCATACCTAGCAGCCTCAACATGTTTTGTACCTACTATCTCTTGATCTGTGTGCTTCATCTTCAAAGAGCCATCCCCGCGCCCGCCATCCCGCTCCGCAGCGCACCGACGCAACCACCCCCCGCCGCCCTGCTCTCGCGCCGAAGCCCAAGCGAAGGCGCAGCCGGCGCGGCGCGCGCCGGAGCGGAAGGCGCGCCTAGCTGCTGGTACGACGTCCACGGGTTGTTAGGGCGCGGTGCAGATGTGCTATGCGTGGATGGGGGAGGAGTAGGTTGAGGGAAGGATGGAAGGGGTGGCGGTGCGGTGGGGTTTGTCGGAGGTGGGAGAGGTTAGGTCGTGTAGCGGCGTGGGAGCAGTGGTGGGGCCCGCTGGGTGGAAAGCGAGGGAGGAGAGGAAGGGGAGGGAAAATAAGGTGAGTCGGGGAATACTGGCGGGCTGAGTTGTTAGGTATAATCGAGGAGTTTGGCTGGGTGGTGTTGCTTTTGCAGCTCTTAAGTGCTAGTCAATATGCTAGGCCATAAGGAGCTTTTGAATGACAGATCTATTACTAGGATACAAGTGCAGAAGATCGTTGAACTAGCGGAAATGTGCGAGGACCTTGTGTGTTGGTCCGAATGCCAAAGTGTGAGAGCACTATGGCTGAATCTAGACGTTTTGCACGCACGTGCAATCTAGTATCTCAATTTGATCACTATGCGCGGTGTGGAATAAGAAAGAACTTTGAAGAGCGGTTTCTTCATTGTCATGCTGACCAAAAAAAAAAAAAAGAGCGTCTAGAAATGCATAGATCGATGTAAACGGGCTAGACAATTGGGTAATGGCTGCCTACCTGCCTACCATTCTTGCCATCTTAGACGTCCCGTCCTCTACTCCGATAGCCCAACAGGTGACTAGGGCCAAGACGGTTGGCCACAGCCTTGAGCGCCCACATCAAACTAAACCATGCCGAGGCGTCGGAAACGCACATCTATGGAACGACAGCAAACCGAAAGCGAGTCTTCAGCCGCGACGCCCGTCCCCCAGATCATCCTCCCGCAAGGCACATACACCCACCCGCCGGCTGCAAACGCTGGCAGATCCGGCGACTTCACCGCCTTCGTCCCAGCCCAGGTCGATCTAAGTGAGACAAATCTGCCAGAATGCATGGGATGGCTCGAAAAGACGCGCCAGCCCGATGTCCCCCGCCCGCCTCTGTTGCTGGACCAGGACGGAAACAAACTGCTAAGCCCGCGCACTAAGAACCCCTTGGCCGACCTCCCGGTCCTGCCGCTGCGCATCTCAAGCCAGGTCGAGGGGTGGCGGATCGCGTTCTGGAAGAGGGCAGACCAGCGCGTGCGCATCACGGACATCATCGAACGCATGCTGCCGGGCGAATCCACGAACCACAAGCTCTCGCGCTCGCTCAGCAACCGCGCGCAGCGCTGGCGGCAGGAATCCGGTGGGTTCGACTACGACGAGCGGCATCGGAACGGCGAGGTGACGGAGGCGGAGAAGAAAATCATGAGGCGGCTAAGTGACTTGCAGATCCTGCACAATACCGTGTGGGATGTCGATTTGGAGAATGGAACCATGATGCAGCCACCACCTAGGCGGGGCACAGACGAGCTGATGCAACCTGTCAATAGACAAGCATTTCCGCTTCCTCCTCGTCGCCCGCCTAGCCAACGGGTTACGTTGATCTTACGAAGCTTACAGCGGACAATTGACCTAGGCTCAGGACAGCAGGGAATCCTCCCTCCCTCACTGCCTGCTATAGGAGACGAGCATGCCCAGGAACAAGATGACAAGACTCTTGCCCAGCCTGGCCAGGATAACGAAGAAGCGGAAGAACAATCTGGTTCCAACAGCTCACGCGTTGCTCCTCCAACGCCGCACACTTCTGTGACTGAACCTGCAGAGCCAGTACAGGAATTGATCATGCGCCGCTCTACTCCTCGTATCCCGATGCCTGGCAGCCCTGCGCCGGCTTCCTCAGTTAGAGAACCCGATCCATCGAACAGTCTAGCCAGCCTCTTCGAATTTCTAGACGAACCGCAGAACTCTCATGACTTCCCACCCGAACCAACATTATTTGATGTTGAAAACGCTTACGCCACTCAAAGGAACAAGAGGAAGGTATCACAAACAGACATCGTTGACGGCAAGATTGCGGAATCTTCGAAGGGTCGGTACACAAAAATTGCGAAGCTCGGAAACAATGAACTGGGTGAGTTCTTAGCAGACCAAAATGAGAATGCAAGCAACGGAAGTATACGTCAAGATGACTTCGATGATGTGAAACTAGACAATACTTTGCCGGCACCTACAATCGATCCTCGAATTCTATTGCCGCAATGGTCACCCGACTTGCTTCCAGAAAGCTCTCTTCATCAACCCCCGTCCGCTATGATAGATCGCGACTGGCAGTGTGAATGGGGTTTGGATGCCGCACTATTTGACATGTCGCTCGACGATCCGACGTGTAACGATTCCGCATAGGCTACGCTCGCGGAGCACGCTACTCGCTAGCTCGGCAATACAAGACGTGGAGACGGTTGGCATTGCGGTGTTGGTAGTGGATAATGGACTTAGTACGCGTAGAGGTATTGGCCAGCCAAAAAAAAAAAAAAAAAAAAAGGTGGGGGGGAGGGGGGTTAGGCAGAGAGAAAGGTTAAATATAAATAACAGGCATTGCATAACAAGCCAAGAAACCGGAGCCCAGAAATCGTTCGAATGGTGACTACATAGAGACGATGGAAATGCATTTCAAAAGCGCCTGTAACAATTGCTAACGTCGCTAGGGTATCTCCCCTAAAACAATCCAGCCTAAAGTCACATTGTTACTCCAGCGTCCGGTCTCGGCAGTACGATGGAGCATTGATTGGATTACACCGAGCAACCATGGCTCCGGACAACATGGCAACGTAGTTACTGTCCCATCTTGCGGCCAATCCAACCGCCGGGAAGTCCGTGCTAACTATTTGCGCGCCACTCTGAAAAGCTGCATCCCTCATCGCGGTGTTGCCCTTCTGGACCATTTCAACCGGTTCATCCGCTCTAGTCCGGACCCAATAGCCCTGGGCCACAAGGCTTTGGATCAAAGCCAAGTTATCACCAAGCGGGTCGTTGCGCTTCAGAAACGCAGCATCAGGCTCTCCAGGGTTGGAATTCGTGAAAATGACGCGGCCTTGCAGGCTCTCGCGGCCATCTGCGCGGTAGAAATCCCTGACCGAGCCATTGGTGGGGTTGTTGTCCATCAGGAAGAAGACTTTGCCTCTTGCCTCTCTTAGCGCCGGCCACCCGAATTCCAGCACCGACTCTTCGAGGCTCATATCCGGTCTGCGGAGGTCGTCTGGCGTGATGAGCTCCTCCGGTTCGAAGACCGAACGGATCTCTCCGTCGATGCCATCCAGCGCGTCCGTCTCCCAGGGTTCAGAAACGACGCCGCCGAGCTCCTCGATTTGCTCCTCGCTCGACTTGAACTCCAACATGATCGGAATAGGCACGTGTCCGGGGTTCCCCTGGGACCAGGACCGCACCTGTGTGAGGCACTCGATCAGCGTGTAGCACGTGGACCTGACGTCGGCGTCCGCGACGTGGAACACTTTCACCCCCGACTGATTCATCGACGGATCGCCCGGGTACGAGAGCCCTGCCATCCGGCGGATCAGGGGCGTCGAGTACAGGCCTCCTTGGGAGTCCGGGTAGACGTCGAGCTCGAGGCTGCGCACGGACTGGTACTCGAACTGGTCCGGAAGTGCGGCGTGGCTGTACAGGTAGTTGGTGGGGTCTTCTTTGACTTGCTGGAAGACGCTCTTTTCGGCCTTGGACATCTCGCGATGGTAGCTGTTGTGGGTGCCGACGACTTGGACGCTGTTCATTCGGATGTCGCCCACATCGACGTGACCATCGGGCCATGACCACGCCGACGCAGGGACAGCCACGGCCGCAACAAGACAAACTGCAGGGAACGGTAAATGAATTTGCACTTTTGGAGCATTCTTTTTCACTTACAAGAAATTATGCACGCCATGTCCCCAATGGGCATGTCTTGGGCGTGGAACCAAGCGACCTATGTGCAGCCGACCAATGGGAACACCCCGGGAGCGCAGTGCACGTGAGCGCGGCGCACCGCCACAAAATTCAAGTTCGGCAGCACTTCCTGTTGGAATATGGTATGATTGATTGGTTATGCTACGAAGCGAGCGGAAGTTGGTTTTCACCACGATACGCGAGATTGCGTACGTAAACCATACTACATACACTAAAATCAACCAATATGAAACAGCCCCATTCCGACACTTCCCAAGCCCGCCACCGCCTTCCACGGCACATCGGCTTGAGATCCTTGGTCTCTGCTTTCCAGCTCACCTACCTCCTAGGTAGGTAGATAGGTACTGCTCGGCCGCCGGGATCACTACGGCTGTCGCCGCCGGCGAGATGCGTCACAAGCAGATGCGAACCCTGGTTGTACCTAGTGACCCAGGTTGTGCTCTGGTTGTACCTACCGCCCCGGGCTATAAGATAACGCGTACCCCCTCAAATCCGCCAGAACCGTGGGGCGTACCTGCTTCACCTAATACGCGCCGCCTGACGAACATGGAACGAGAAGCGACGGCGGCCACGGTTGCAAATGAGAATTCTTTTTTAGGTGGATCGGCACCTGCCTTGGTTCGGCAGCTAGCGCAAGCTGTGGCCGTACCTGTTATCCTGGGCAGTGAATACCTATAAAGCGGGCTTTCCCCAGCCCTTTGCGGAAGTGTCCTCCTACGTGCTTTTCAGTTTCTGAAGTAGGAAGCCGCTGCTGCTAGGTCAGCTAACTGGCGCAGTATAAAGCCATGGCCGACCCGCCGCCAGCTTACACCTCTACATATCCTAATCACATTCATTCAGACCATATGTCCCAACTAGCACCAGGCCAGTCTCAACCCGCATCTAGACAGTCTCAACCAGCGCTAGGTCAGCCTCAACCAGCATCAGGCCAGCCTCAACCAGCATCAGGCCAGCCCCAACCAGCACCAGGCAAGCCTCAACCAGCATCGGGCCAGCCTCTACCAGCATCGGGTCAGTCTCAACCAGAATCAGGCCAGCCTAATGCCCAACCCCAATCGAATTTTCTGCGGGAGCCAAGTACTCAGCCTTTGCCCATCACTCGGCACCGGAGAACTGCGTTCGCTCAGGTGTCCCGACTGCTTGGCCTTATGGTATATACTCAAACTTTTCCTCTAGTAGTTCATACTAATGTCGAAATAGTTCGGTTCTCCGGTCAATCCAGTAGACGTTTTCAGCTGGGTGGTTGTTATTCCCGTGATAAGCGTCATCCTGACGCTTGCCGTCCTTGATGCGAAAACCGATGTTATACGACTACCTTCGTTTGTTAGACTCGTTGGTAGAGGCATTAGTGTTGGGTTCATGGAACTGGTTTCTACCTTCATTGTCGTGGTGGTTTTCTTGTCGGTCTACTACTTGACATCGCTAGAGAGCGGGCAGAATGTCTTATCTTCTTTTAGGAGCTTTGTCTCACCACTGACTTTACGGATTGTTACTGTAACTATCGCTTACGTGGTCTCCGTGGCCATATTTGGCCACTGTTAAAACACATTCTCTGGACAACCAAATCAATTCTGCCTAAATACTTGGTAAAGATGCGCGTGCGCGTGCATTATCTTTTGGAGTATTTGATGCCGGTGAGAGTTCTTCTCTTCAGCCGGGGAAAAGAGAGAAGAATAAGAAGTTGATAGCGATCTATCTTTTCGTGATGTTTTAAGCAATTGTAGCGTCGTGCGCTACTGGGGAAGTTAAAGCGTGTTCTACTAATCTAGAGAGATTTTTTAGAGAACCAGGCAAAAATTGACGTCCGTAGGTCGCAAGTCTTACAGCCAAAGCGGTGCAAAGTTATGGTACAGTTCTCTCATCGCTCTAAATAGGGGATCGGTTTGGCCTAATTAAATTTTGTTCTCAGCTATGGCCTCCAAACTTAATATACTAGAAGCCGCTATGAATAATAGGCGAAAATTTGCAACTAGTTAATCCGTATAGAGCGCCGTGTTTCGTTCTTTTCCCTCCATCCCATCCTCCTCCCTGCGCTGGGTAATATTCACTATGCTACGTGTTCTTTCTTATGCCAAGGCCCCAAATCTTGTAGACATTCTTTCGAGAGCGTTATTTGGCAGTGTTTAATTTTCCTTATCTAGGCTATTGACATTCTCAAAAATCAAATCAGGCCTTCCTCCGCCTCACCGCCAGCCACATCCACCTGCGCGAACCTATCTCCCGGCACTTGAACGCCCATATTCTTCGTCGCCTCGCCAAGCGCGACTCGCCATTCCTTTGGCATGAGTGCAACGTGCGACATTCCCGGACCGCCCGCCTGAACGTCAAAGTAGCCCTGCAGAAGGAAGAGATTGACGAGGAAAACGAAGATGGACGTTACAACGGCCGCAACCGCGGGCGAAAACAAGGTAGGCTCGCTGCCGGACAAGATGTAGCGATTTTGCTTCGAGTGCGGAACGAGGGTGAAGGTGTCGACGACTACGGTGTTGCCCATACTAATGCTGGCGAGCCGGATGAATTGCTGGCCGGAAGCCGGAGGTAATGATGATGCAGCAGGAGGATCGGACGTAACTACGGTGGCGGGTTTGGTGTCCTTGGGCTCGGAAGAACGACCTTTTGATTTGCCTTTACGCTTCTTCTTGGGGCTTCTTTCAGACGACGAAGGCTCCTGTTTTGACGGCTGTGAAGATGGCGCCGGAACGGCACCGGGCCGGTGGAAAGGCGCAAAGCAGATCTTGGTCATTTGTAGCGGGTGCACGTTTTGCATCGTGTTGAACTTGCGGAACTTGGATAGCGTGTCGCGCTTGGACCCCAAGTATTCGATTGTGTAGACAGAAATAGAGACGTCTTGGCCTGCTACGGCGACGACGATTTGTCGTGCGCCGGTCACAGGGTCCGCATCTAAAACACAGACATCCAGGCTCACCCCCGCCTTCACATGTCTGGGAAGGCGCTTTTGCAAGACTAATTCTGCCGGGCCAGTATCGAAGATTCTCAGGACAAAGAGCTCCGAACCAGACCTGTTTTGATGGTTCCCCAGAAGCAATAGGTAATCCGGGGTTAGGAACCGTATTGCCCTGATCCTAGGGCGGCCGGCACTCGCGAAGACATCCGGATAGGGGAACGAGTAGCACATTCGTGGTTCTTTGAGTTGCCCAACCGGCTTACGCGTGCCAAAATCGTACGTAATATTGGTCTGATAAACATCGCAATCGACGGCGTAAGTTACGATGAAGCTACCTTCGGACCGCTCTGCTATGTCCAGGTCGTTCGCTTCGGCGTTTTCCGGCAGTTCTGCGCGCAATATGACATCAGCAGCGGTTGGCGCTGCCGTCGTCGCGCTGAAAATGACTACTTCGGCCGGTTTGGCGAAACCTGTCGCGATCGCGCCGATACGCTTGCTGCCCGACTCGCGCCTGAATGCTGGCGACAGGCGAAACACGCGTTGGTAGGCGCCCTCGTCATTCTTCGTCGATGCCTTCTTGAACAGTGCGCATTTGTTTTCGAACTCTATGTGCCCCTGAGGCTTGTTCTCTGCCTTTTCTGCCTTCTCCGACGCTTTCTTCCTTTCCGGATACTGTATCGTAAAAGTGCGGAAGTGCTCGTTCTTGCCGGCCTTTTGCGCGCTCTCCGCCGAGTTGATGCCCGCGAATGTTATGAGCCCGTCTTTGGAGGCGAGATTCGCCAGTGACATGACGGAGTCTTCATTACTAGAGAGTTCGATCTCGGCGGCTATTGAGATGGTTGCACGCGACGTTACATCAAGGAGTGTCTAGGCAGGAGACGCGTTAGAACACATAGTACTCTTTGGCTTATGAAAACCAGGCGCTGTCATACGATTTTGTTTCCGACGCCACTGCGGCCTTCTCCTCCGCCGCCGCCGACTACGAGGTAGCCACGGTTGTATGGGTCGAAGTCTGCTGCGTAGACGGGATATGAAAGGGTTGTCTTCGTGAAGGAAACAGGAGGAGTCATGACAGGCTCGACGAAGCCTGCACCACTGCGTAGCAAAGTGGTGGGAAGGTTCTAGCGGCAAGACAATGCGCCGAAATGTGCAAGACGGTTGAAGGTCGGGACCACGGGAGTTAACGTGTCTATTGCTGCAAGGATTATCTCCATGGGGGCGCACGGACAATAAGCTGCAGATTTTAGCGCTACTGCTAGAGCTTTAAACTAAACTTTACCACTCTCACATTCCCACGTAATCACAAATCTATACCAAATTACCTTTTTTGGAGTAAATAATACACTCTTCACTTGCTCACCTCAAAAGTGTAGGGAGTAACCCTCAAAGGCAAAACAGATTCGAGCGTTTAAAATAGGAACAGTCCATCACATAATTTATCTGACAGATCTCAACTAATTGTAGGTCTGGGCTTCACTCTTTTCATTAATAAACTTCCGGTCCTAAGGGGCGCTCCTCAATCCACTATTCCAGGACGAACTACACGGCTCGCACATGAAAATCAAATCCCACGAGCGTCCGAAACATAAATTCAAACACTAATTATTTACTAGTTATCTAAAGCTAATTGGACGACCGTTGCAAACAGCAGTCAGTAGAAAGAGTTCGGCTGAATATCACAAGCACGAAACTAGAAACACTCCGCTTCATTT
The DNA here is from genome assembly GCA_010093515.1 of Lineolata rhizophorae. NCBI lineage: Eukaryota > Fungi > Ascomycota > Dothideomycetes > Lineolatales > Lineolataceae > Lineolata > Lineolata rhizophorae. The sequence continues at coordinate 932,960 of MU001681.1, read as the reverse complement.
GGCATGTCTCAAACGTGGCAAAATTTACTTTGACGAGGCTCTCATGCCATTATAGGTCTAGATCCCTCTATGTATCAATAACCGTGCGGGTCAATCCGCATCCAACTTCCTTTTATATCACCCTTGATCATTATCGTCATTAGTATCATCCTCGTCAGAGTCATCTTCGTCGTTTTCCTCATCATCGTCCACTTTTTTTCCGTAGCAGACCTTTACTAACACCCCTTCCTTCGCCACTTCGCCCTTGATTAACTCTCCCTTAGCTACTTCAGACATCTCGCGTACACGTGCAGCGCTCCATCCCGCCCCCCTTGTCAACAACCTCAAACAGGACGCCTCCAATCCTTCGGCCAACACCACTAGCATCAACTTTCCTAGGCCGCGGCGACTTCTCGCTGCTTCCTCCTTTTCTTTCACGTCACGAGTCTGCTGTGCCTTACTAGACTCTCCCCCGGCGTGATGCTCCTCCCTATAGGAACGTTCTCGCTTCGAAGCAATCATACGATCAACATCTGCTGACTCCCAGCCACTCTCTGCTCTTAGCCTCTCCCGCAACTTCTCTTCCCTTTCCTTCATCCTTTCCTTCCGCGTCGCTCTACTCTCCTTTTCTTTCCCTTTTCTCTTTTTACTCCCACCCTCACCCGCAGCCCGAGCACCACTCTCTCCCTCCCCTTCATGTCTCTCCGTGCCCATTGTGTTCTCTTCCCCCACCGGCACCCGCGCACTCCACTCCGCACACCTAACGAAGCCCGCCCTCTCCAAAGCCTCCTTTCCCACATGCTCTATCCCCACCCCTCTACCCCCTCTCTCCGCCGCTTTCTTCGCCGCGCCAAGCAGCGTCTTCGTCGCGCTCCCTTCGGGCGCGCTCGCCGCCAACCCAACCACATCGTCCATCTCGACGACTTCAATCACGCCGTCTGGCGCAAGCGCCGCCCGCGCCGCTCCGTAGATGGCGGCCCAGGAGCGAAATGCGCCCTTGAGCCCCCGAAGGTGTATGTAATCGAAGGGAGTGGAAAACGCCCACGGATCGCGCGCGTACGCCGCCGCGGCGATCGACACGAACGCCGACGGCGAGCCCGACGACGTCGGCAGCATGGCCGCCTTGTCCAACGCCGTGGGCACGGTGTCTGGAGGGGCAGACCAGGATGTGCCAGCGGTGGCGGATTCTTCGTCGTCGTCGCCATCGCCATCGCCATCGTCGTCATCGTCGTCATCGTCATCGTCATCATCGTCATCGGCGTTGTCGTCGTCGGGCGGCACGACGACGTCGAGGTCGTCAATGGCCCAGACGACGTTTTCGGCACCGTTGCCCGGATCCTCAGCACTGTCTGACGTGCCGGGCCCGTCGTCGCTCTCTAGCGCGAGCAAGTTCCACACGGCCACGTCGGCAGCAACGACGTCGGCGGCGGGCCACCGCTTGGCCGCGGCGATGGCCCAGTCGCCCGGGCCGGCACCGACGTCCAGCACCCTTCCGAGTTCGGCCGAGGACAGATTTGCGCGCGTCAAGCGGCCATCGAGAGCGTTGAGATAAACGCGATGCAGCATCGAGAGGCGCATTTGCTCGGCTTCGTCGCAGGGCATGAAATATCGATCGTTTGCGTACGTACGGCCATTTTCGACAATGGAGGACACGTCGGAGGAATGGAGCGATCGGGCTGAAAGACTGGAAACGAAGTAGAAGATCTGGTTAGTTCTCTATGAAGACGTACCAAAGAAGAGCCAAAATCACTTCTTCGGGGTAGGCTAAATCAGAAGTAGGAGCTCGAGGGTCCACGCCAAGTAGTTTGAATATGTCCTCCGACTAGATAAGAAATAATAGTAATAAATAGAGGTAATGTTAAAGAGTTCACTCACATTGACTCGGAAGTAGAGCTTGCCAAAGATGACGACGACCTGTCCCCTCCAGGCCCTCTCGACTGAATATGAGCATGAGAGCTCGGCGCTTTAGCTTCGTCTTCCATTTGCACGATAGAATGCCGCTAGCGTTAGGAATAGACGTAATCGAAAAACCGATCTTTAAGAAATCGAAGAAGAGTGGGATATAAACAAGAGCGAAAAGAATAGCGGACGTGAACACGCTCAGTGCGACAGTCACACCCAAGCATTTGTATCCCCTCAAATATGCACCAGTCGTGTATATTCAAAAGACAAGGCCACGAGTCAAGCTCTCTCGACTGACAACAGGGCACAGGTGCCCAACGCCGAATCCCCTGTCTGAAACCCACACAGGTCGAATAGGACCAGGAGTCCCACTGTTTGGACTCCGGAAGCTGCCAACACTGCAGCAGCACAAGCAGCAACACCCTCACAAGAAAGCGATTACCGAGCGGCGGCTCTCCCAACTCTTACCCACCCAACCCCCCCCCAGAGGAGCGCAGCACTGCCCAAGGGCACCAGAATCAAGTAACGCGAAACAAGTAGGCGCGCAGAACATTCCGAGCGCGCCGCCCCGGGACCGCCGACATCGAAGCCTACGGCACGGCCTTCGACGGCCGATCGCCGCCTTCCCCCGCGCCTCCCGGGCCGGCCGCAGCCCAGCGCCGTAGGCAACGTGTCGTGCCGCCGTAGCGACGCACGGCACGCGAGTAGCAAAAGGGAAAAAAAAAGGAACAAACAGGCGGTGGGCGCCCCTAGTAGCAAGGGTGACGATGCAAACGACAAAACTAGCCCACTAGGTGCGGGCCGCGCGCTGTATGTTCCGCGGGCACTACGGACCGAAGCAAAATCAAAAGCTGCCAATTGGATGGACTTGTTGCGTTCCTTGCTCCCCGATCGAGCGGCTCGCCCTTTTCGGCTTCGAGTGCGCTCTTCTGCTCTGGATTGGGAGGTTTTGCCGGAGCCTTGAATAGGAGCCGGCCACCGAGGTTCGAAGAAGATCTCCGCCCCGGCTGGGTGGGAAGGAGATGTGGAAATTGGGATTGCGATCGTGCTCTGAAAGGACGGCTGGGAGATTCCCAGGATCGTGGGAGAGACGGGAAGAAGCAGCGCCGGTAGGGCGGTTGCGATCGATGTGGCGGGCTTGGGACTGCTGAGGACGGCAAGTAGAGAAAGAGCGGGTGAGAAAGGAGGGCACGAGGCTGCACGGAGCGATTGGATGACTTGCAGGAAGGAGCAGTTAGACCGTAGCGTGGGGTGGAAATGAAAAACCGGGTACTCCGGCGGCGCAATAATGATGCAGGGAGGGAGCAATAACGATGGCCGAACAGGCACGGCAAAGAAGGGGGGGCGGAAGGGGGTAGGTTACACACCCACCACGAAGGAAGGGCCAAAATACGAAACAGCAAGTAGAACCGCTAACAATAATAGTCGAAGTGACAGTGGTAAAGGCAAGAGTGAGCTAATAGCTACGAAAGAGTGCTAGTGAGCTGCTTGACAAACCCTCCCCCCCTCCCCACACGCTGGGGATATGGCAGGCCACGAAAAAGAAATATCAAGGGCAGGAAACAGCCACGACCCGGCTGAAAGGGACCCTATCGAGCGGGAGACCCGGCCCGCCTTGAGCCCCGCGGTTCCGCTCTGCAGTCGTTCCACTGGATCCCGGACCCCGCGCCGTCGTTGGCCCGTTGCCGTGATGGAGGCCTGTTCCGCGGCAAGGATAATCGTCGATTCCGTCGACTGTAGCAAGTGCCGAGTTCCGGGAGCGCGAAGGGCGGTCGAGGAGCAAGGCAGCAGGCGCGAGCGGCCGCGACGAATATCCACGGGGGTGTGAAAGGGAACTCTTTTGTAGCATGTAAAACGCCTCTACGACGTATCTAGTAGAGGTCAAAAAATTCGAGAACCTACCCACTTGGTTCTAGAGACGAGACCAGACACGGATGGGGAAAGTGACGAGTGCGCAGCGCCGGGTCCTTCCCCGCCCCATTGACTGAAACCTCTCGCACATAACTGTTGCGCCTAACCCTCGGCGGAGATTTCTCACGGCCATGTCGAACGGAGACCGAGGGCCGGGCCTGTCAGGCCTGAACTGAGATGGGGGCGCGCGGGCATCTGCAGAAGCAGGGCGACGGCGTCGCCGCGAAACAGACGAATCAACCGGCCGTGCCCTCCGCGCGCCCCCCTGCTTCCCGTTCCATTAGCTTGCCTCGACGTCCACACCAGGCTGCCTCCCTGCAGCACGAGACGGCCTCCGCGTCCAGCGGTAGGTGGCCGTCCCACTCATCTGCTCGGCCCGGCGGCAGGCGGCCTCGTCCGAGGACAGATTCAAAACAGGGCCAAGGCAAGGCACGCCGCGCCGTCGCCCCTAGAGCCCGCGGCACGGTTCGCGGTGCGCTGGCGCTGGCGAAAGAGAGGTTGACGATCTCAAGGCGCACGCACCCCGCGCCACACGAGGTCTGGTCGCCTGCAGTAGTAGCAAGAGCTCCGCTCGGCGCGCTGATGGGCGCCGCTTTGGCCTTTCGGTGATTAGCTGGCGCGCAGCGCGCTAGATGCAGGCTGCGTGCTGCATGAGCAAGGAGGGATAAAAGAAGCAGGGAAGGAGGGGTGAAGGGTGGGTATTTGGTGGTGCGGTGGTCCGCGGCGGCCGCGCAGAAGCCAATGGCTGGCCGGACTAGTCGAGCAGAGAAAGAGAGGAGGGACGGGCCCAAGGGTAATCCGGACGCGGAGGCCATGGGAGCAGAACGCAGCAGAAAGCCGCAGGCAGCCGGCAGCAGGAAGCGGTCGGTGGCTTGAAAGGCGACAAGGCGACCGGCGATGGGACAAGCATTGTCTACAGCTAATGTATGCTTATGACGATCGCCGGCGGCTTGACGCTGGCGTTCGGTCTGGTCCTCTGGCGGCCCGGCTGGATGAGCAATCGTGCTGTCATGCGCCGGCGGAGGGCGGAGGGCTCAGGCCGGGGGGCAGGCGGACGCGATTGCGTGCGTTTGTGCGTGGGAGCTTGCGTGAGGCTTGGACGGCAGCCACCCAGCCACAGCCCAACAAACGGCTCGTGGACCTGCCAGCAGAGCACCAAAAGTAATTGGCATGGCATGTCGTGGGCGCGATAGCGTTGGCTGCCTGCGCCCCGGCCGACACCTCTCGTCCGCCTTTGTTCCTTTCGCGCTTCCCGTCCGTCCGGCCCCGTCTTTCGGACCGTCTTTCTTGCCATGTCGTCAACCAGCTCGCAAACCCCCCTTCCCGCCGCGCCGGGACACGGCCGCACCGTTATTTTTTCCCGACGCTGTGGTCGAGGAGGCGCCCTTCCCGCGTCCCGGGCGCGCCATGTCTCGCAGCTCGGGCCCTCGGGCCCTGCGCCGGGGGTGTGTTCGCCGCGATCCATGGTGCCGGCCGCCCTCGCCCGCCCGCCAGGGGCAGCGCGGCGGCCGAATGGCAATCACCACCGACTTGTCCCAGCGGCCGCCCGCCGTTCCTCCGTGCCGTCTTGCGCCATTGCCGCGCCCCGAATCCCGCCCCCGACCGAGGCCCTGGACTCCGGCCGTGCGGAGAGTCCCCCAAGGGAAGGAGCGCCTGCCGCGGTCGGCGATCGCCGTGCCCGGCATACGCATTACGAAGCCGCCGCCGGCTCGCATGAGCCCCCCAAATGACCCAATCTCTGGGTCGGCGACCGTGGCGCGGGGACGGACGTCGGTTGCTCTGCGGTTCCCCACGCGAGATACACCCTGCCGGGATTAAGGGGAAGGAAGGGTCCGAGGGTCCACAACCGCAGACGGGAGGCTTCGCGAAGCGCGGGAGAACCATGGTCGGCTCAGGCTGTCTTGGGTCCGGTTCCGACTGCTTGGACCTGACCGCAACGCCAGCGAGTCAGAAACGCGCTGCCCGGCAAATCGCCGGGGAAACCTTTCCTTACTCATCAAATCACAATTTCGGATCCGTACGTCTGCTCTGCTCTGACAACTTCGAATCCCGATTGAGTCCTTGACCGTGTGGCATCTGACCCACGACCGGAAACGAATGCCTGGCGGCTCCACGGAACACCTTGGCATAGCCCACCGGGTTCACCGCACATTTTAACGTACTGGGATTCAGGGGAACGGACTGCGAGCTAAAAGTGGAAGATGCGGCGTCAACTCGGCAGTTATCGTACGGCCGGTAGTCTACCAGAGCGTTTCATCTTCATTCCTCGCATCAACGTCTCTTGGTAATCCTCTTGAGCTGGACTCTCACGACTACATTTTACGCTCCAGTGTACTCTAGGCGTTCGTCATCCTGGAAAAGACAGTCAGGATGACCGGGTTTGCGGGTTTCAAGCCCCTGCAACATTCACGAGCCTCTCCATTTTCGGCTCCGTGAAGCGTCTCGGACGCCATATCTGTCCAATGCATCTGCGAGTCACTCCACTCGAGCTGCTTCGGGAGGGAGATGATGCGCAAAAATGGCCGGAGTTCTCCTTCCGTTGCCTAATATGCAGCACTGCCCCGAAATTTCGAATCTCATGCCTGTAGTACTGCAATGTATTAAGGTAGCGATGGTATGAAATCACGCTCGGCGGCTCTCCGCGGCAGTCGTATTGTAAGTTGAGCGGTTTGAGTTCAACTCTAGCCGTTGGACTCTGCACTGCTCGTCATGATCACCGAATGATTTGAACAATCCAGGTCAAGCATACAATTCAATTTTTTTTTTTTAATAAATTGTTGCTTCCTGCTAAAAGCTACACGCCAGATCAGCTTTTGCGTTTCGATGATTATTTCATTCGACCCAGTCATCCTCCCCCTTGAGTCGTCCTACGCGTCGTCCAAAATTGCATCCGTTGCCTTCTCCGCCAACATCATGGTCGGCAGCACCGGGAACGCCCCCGGAACTTTGGGGAAGGCCGAGCCGTCCACGACGCGCAAATTGTTAACGCCGCGGACGCGGAACTTCGAGTCCAGCACGGCCATGGGGTCGTCATCGGCACCAATGGCGCAAGAGCTGGTCGCGTGGTGCGAGTAGATCTGGAGCTTGAGGTACTCCTTCTGCTCGTCGTCGGCGCAGCCGCCGGTGCCGGAGACGCCCTCGCACGGGTGCAGCTCGGTGAACTGGTTGCCCTGGACGTTTGCGAAGAAGCCGCGGGCGAGCTCGACCGTGTCGACCATGGCCTGGAGGTCCGTGTCGGCCCCGTTCTCGAAGAAGCGCAGGTTGATGTCGGGCGTGTCGCGTGGGTCGGCGCTGCGGAGGCGCACCGTACCCGCCTGGCTGTGCGGCTGCATGTGCGCGAAGGCGCACTCGTACTGGTTCTGGTAGTTGTTGGGGAAGCCCGGCCAGAAGCCTTCGAACGAGAAGGCCCCGCACCACATGTACATGTCGCGGCCGCCCTCGGCGACGGACGTCTCGACCATGTCGACGAAGAGCGGCGACTGCAGCGGCTGCTGCCACTGGCCGAGCACGCCACCCTCGTAGTTGTCGGCCATGTTCTCGCCCACGCCCGGCAGGTCGACGACGACGGGGATGTCGAACTGCTCGAGCTCGGCGGCCGGGCCGATGCCGGACAGCTTGAGGATCTGGGGCGAGTTGAAGACGCCGCCGCTGATGATGACGCCCTTGGTCGCGAACGACTGGCCCGTCTCGCCCTGGGCGTTGGCGTCGTACCGCGGGTCCGCGCTGTACATGCTCGGGCCGTAGAGCCACTCGACGCCGATGGCCGTCGGCGTCTCAGCCTCCTCGTCAAATAGGATCTTGGTCACTAGCGTCGTGAGCTGCACCGACAACGGGTTCGACTGGTCGTTGAAGACGCTGCGCACGTAGGTGTTGGGCGACGAGCGGGTTCCCTGGCTCGTGGTGTGCGAGGTGGCGCCGAAGATGCCCGTCTCCTGGTCGCGGTTGGGTTCGGGTCCGTTGATGTCGCGCGAGAGCAGGGCCTGTAGCTGGTTTGGGTCCTGGCCGGCGGCCTGGGCGGCCGCCGACGCAATGGGCGCGTTGCCGCCCATGAAGAAGGCGCCGTTTTGGCTCGTTTCCAACCAGCCGTTGAAGCCGTGGCCCTCGCTGCCCTGCGGCATGTAGTTGCACTTCTCGAGCCGTTCGTACATGGTGCGCATGCTCGCGGGCGCCCACGTGTTGTCGCCCGTGATGTCGGCAATGTATTGCCAGTCCGAGTCCTGGGGCAGCGTGGCCACGGCCGCGTTGTGCATGGCGCAGCCGCCCAGTGTGCCCGCGCGCGGATACCAGACGCCCAGCTTCTCGGCACCGGCCGGCGGGTTCAGTCCGACGTAGAAGGACCCGTCACTATTGCGGTACGTCATGTACTTATACTGGGCCTCGGCCTCCTCGTCGGAGAAATGCTTGACGAAGAAGTCCCACCGCGTGGCCGGGTCGTTGGTCGCCGCGTTGGCGTTGAACGTCTGTGTCACGTTGGGGTTGTCGCCCTGGTCGTCGCCCGCCTCTAGCAGCAGCACGCTGTGGCCCGCCAGCGCTAGGTTGGCCGCGAGCGGACCGCCTCCGGGCCCGGAGCCCACGACGATGTACTCCCACGTGTTGTCATCGGATTGCTGGGCGCCCACGAAGAGACCGAACAGGGTGAGGAAGAAGAGCCGGAGCACCAACGTGGGTGCGGAGACTTGCAAACCCATGGCGGACCAGTTCCTTTTCGGCTCCTTTTTGCTCGCGACAAAAAGAAGACCAAGTCAACGTGGAAAGGACTAGAAGAGTCGAATGACCGCCAAAGGGCCGTCGAGGAGGGCAAGACATGATCCATATATACGCCTCCACTGAGACTGGAAATGAAAAAAATGAAAAGGCAAGTGAACCACAATTTCCTTCTTTGCGATACGTTGGACTAGTCTACTGTCCGTGAGCAAATCGATCTGGGTTGATCTGCTGATGATCTGTGTTCCGTGCGATTTGATGGACCCGCTCGCTCAATTTGCGGGGAAGAATGCGGGGGGGCGAACTGAAAAGTGCGGGGATAAAAGACTGCTACGGCCGTGCTCGTAGAAGAAAAAAATTTTTTATTTGCGGAGTGGTACTCTTGGCTATTTGCACTTTCTTTTGAGCACATTAAAAAATGGATTTGGCGTCGCCGCTCGAGATTGGGAGGAAGTTGTGGATGTTAGATTAACTGAGGTTGTTTATACTCGACGTCGAGCGACTCTTGGCGGTCTTGGCAGATCAGGCATTGGCGTGCTACCAAGTACCAGCTGGCTTCTGTCCCGGGCAAGGTTGCAACTGCGCAAATCCTTGAAACAAGCTCATGCCGCATGCGTGCCAAATCCGTCCAGACGGCTGTTAGAAGTGGCATGTGCGACGTCAAACTGGGCGCCTGGTCGGGGTGAGCCGGGGGGGAAGGGCAACCACATTTACGGAACACGATCCCGTTTTATTAAAGTTCTAAAAGAATTAAAAGTCCTGAAGACACGATGCCTCGTCTACGTGCTGATGGCCAGTGAGATCCAGCTTGGCGTCCATCTGCCGACGTGCGCCTGACTAAGGCGCAATATGCGTCGCTGGCAGGGCTAGCAGGACTGGAATGAAGGACTTCGATAATATCGAGGGCTGCAGTCCGATTGCGTCGTCCGGCCGCATCCCAGATCATGGATAGCTTTTTGCGGAGACCCCGCACGCACAGACCGGAAGGATGGCAATTGAATGCGGAGTGCATCGGAGAATTGATCTAGAACCGGCTTAAACAGACGTCGAATCACTTCTCGGGCCCCTATTACTTTCGCTCCGGATAAGTTCGTTCGAGCTTTACTAACGGGGCTAGATGTTGTTCTTCGGGCCATCAATCACCTCAAGTGATAATATTAGAAAAAGTAAAAGGCGTTGATTCAAATTGGAAAGTTGTCACAGGATGCGCAGTCACTGAAGGGAGCCACTGCTTTTAGAATGGAAGAGGGGAATACTGAGAAAGTTCTAGAGCTCGAGCTTTTCTGGAGTTCAAAACAACATCCAGTTCTACAGACGAAAATGAACCAAACAAGACCCTGCGAGACCCCCCAGATATTCCACGAAATACAAGGAAGAAGGGTGTTACAGCTAGCTTCGGACTAGTTTGATTTTCGGACCGGTAACCAGGGAAGACATTTCTCCTCAACCCAAGGTGGGAGCACGTTTATACCGCAGTACTCACCTAGACACTTCCCGCTGCCACGCACCAGGAACATTCCACGCGCTAGCCCACCCCTAACCACTCTTAGTCCGCCTCCTGCCCCTCAAACCTAGGCAGCCTCCCCTCCACATCCGCCCACGACTCCGTCCCTTCGACCAGCCTCCTCACAGCCTCTAGCACCTCGTCCGCGCTCGCCCGGACCTGCCGCATGCAGTCCCGCTCTCGCAGCGTGACGCTGCCGTCCTTGACGCTTTGGAAGTCGACCGTGATGCCGAGCGGGGTCCCCAGCTCGTCGTTGCGCGCGTAGCGCTTGCCGATAGAAGCGCCGGACGCGTCGACGCGCGAGGAGACGCCCAGAGAGCGCAGGCGAGACGATAGCTGCTTGATCTGCGGGGTGAAGTCGGGGTGGTTGGACAGGGGGACGAGGAGGACTTTTGTGGGCGCGATGGGGGGTGGGAGTGAGATAACCTATGAGCGCGGAAATGTTAGAAGATCATGATTAATGCGGAAGGAGTGAAATGCGAATGGGAACGACATACCCCACGCGCCTCCTCCTCGGGCCTCGTCCAGAAGCAGTGCTCAATCAAGCTATACAAGATGCGCCCGATCCCAAACGACGGCTCAATGACATTCGGGATGTACTCCCTCGTATGCTCGACCCTGGTCCTCTTCTCAATCGTCAATAGATCCCCCCCAACCTCGACCTTGCCGTCTCCCACCCCTTCCACATCTAGAGTAACTTTGCCCTTCTCCTTCAATTCCAGGCTCAGCTTCTCCCTTACGTCCTGCGTCAGCGCCTCGATCGCCGCCTCCACGCTCTTCCCGTCTTTTTTGAACCGCGGCCCGAACTTTTTCTTGTCGATCTCGACGGCGAACTCCTCCACGCGAAGTGGCTCGGCCCGCTTCTCGCGCACCACAAGCGGCGCCCCCGTCTTCTTAGCGTGCACGCTAAGATCGTACGCGGAGCGGTCCGCGCACCCGACGCACTCGATCCAGCCGTAGCTCGTCAGCAGCTCGGCGTCCCAGCAGTCTGTCGCGTAGTGCGCCATCTCGTTAAGCATGTGCTGGCGGAAGCGCAGCTTAGTCTTGTCGACGCCAAGGCGCTCGAGGAAGAGCTGGATGCGGGCGAGGAAGTAGCCGAGCGTCTCGTTGTCCACGGTGCCCTTAGCGACGGCCTGGGCGATGGGCACCCGCTCCACGTGCGTCTTGCCCGCTAGCTGCACCTCGCGGTTCAGCAGCTCGAGCTCCACGTCCGCCACCTCGCTGAAGCGCGGGTGTTTCTTGCCACCTTCCGGGTCGACGAAGTGCTCGATCTCCGCCATCAGAAACTCGCGCACGCGCAGGAGGCCGCTACGCGGCGAGATCTCGTTGCGAAATGACTTGCCGATCGATGCCGAGGCGAAGGGCATGGAGCCTTGGTTGAACTCGAGCAGCTTCTGGAAGGTGAGGAACTGGCCCTGAGCGGTCTCGGGGCGCAGGTAGCCGGGGTAATTCGACGAAGGGCCGATGGAAGTCTGGAACATGAGGTTGAAGGCCATGGGTGGCGAGAGTGAGCCGCCAGTGGCGGGGTTCTTGATTTCGTGTTTGGCCATGAGTTGACCAAGCTCTTCGCCATTGTAGTTGTCGATCTGTCGGGAAATTGAAAGAGCCAATTAACATTTCAATTCGTAGAATAGTCTGCGATTTAGTGCAAGATAGCCAATTGGAATCTCACCTTTGCAAGAATCTCCTCGTACTCCTGCACAACCGCATCGTCTAGCTTCACTGCCTTGATGTCTTTGACTTTTTTCTTCTTTTTCTTAGCATCCTCCTCGTCCTTATCCTCCACCTTGACCCCCCTCGCCTCCTTATCTCCCTTTAGCCTTGCCTCCAGCACCTCCTCGACCAGATGGTCGGCCCTGAAAATCTCGCCCGTCTTCGGGTCCTTGCACATCCAGTCGGCAAACTTGTCCACGTGACCGCTCGTCTTGAGCACCTCGGCGGGCGTCAGCATGGTGCAGTCCACCTCGAGCATGTCCTCCTCGAGCACGAAGTGCTTGCGCCACGTGTCGATGATGTTGGCCTGCAGCCCGCAGCCGGGCGGCCCGTAGTCGTACAGCCCGGACACACCCCCGTAGATCTCGAACGCCGGCGTGTAGAAGAGGCGCCGCCGCATGAGCGACTCGAGGACGGCCCGGTCGAAGGGCTGCCCCGTGCGCGTTGTCGTCATGATGGCGGATTCGGAGGTGGCGGTGGGATGGACCGCTTTGCGGCGGGCGGTCTCGGCGCGGCGGGCGGAGCGGGACGTGTGCGAGAAGGGGCGGTGCTGCTGTTGCTGTTGTTGTGGCTGCTGCTGCTGCTGCGGGCGCGCGGTGTTGAGAAGGCAAAAGCGGCCGGATGCTACTGTCGGTTTGGCTGCTGCTGCTGCGATCCCGCCAGGGGAACCAGCTCGCGTGCGCAGGACGGGATTGCCGTCTCGACCGCGATTGCCGGCGCAGGAGTGGAGATTTAGATTTGGCGTTCTGAACTTGGACGCGGGAGAGCAATTGGGACGGTACAGGTGCAGGAGGCGCAGCTGGCGCATTCACGGCGTTGACGATGTTGGAGGGAGGAGGAGGAGGAAGAGGAGGAGGGAGGTGAGTGGGTTGGCGGGGGCAGTGTGTGTGAGTCAAAGGCGGGCTGCTTGGTTGGCTGCGTGGTTATGCAATTTGGCGGAAACAGCAGCAGCGACGCTGCGACACCCCGTGGCTGGTGGCTCCAGTCTGTCCCGCCCTGCTGTGGCGCGGCAGCCGGGTGTGGCTGGCGGGCCGACCAGGGTTGGCAACGATACCAATAGTATTACATAAACCGATAGATAGCCGACCGATAGTTAGACCAATAGATACCAATACTATTGATTAGCTAATCAATACTTATTAGTACCCTGTTTTACTAAAGAAAAATTTTTACGTACATAAACCATATCTTGTCTAGGGAGAGCAAGAACAGCTCTAGATTAGGGAGAATATATAAATTAAGCTATCTACTAGCCCGCTACGTGTAGGAAGGGAATTCCTTCCTAGTTCCTATAGAACCTAGGGTTATAAATAGCAACGGCCTAGTAGTTAGCTGTATTAGCGGCAGTAGGGGGGGGAGAAGGAGTATTTGCTATTTTAAGAGCAAGTTTTAAGGAGTTTTAACGTTATAAGGTTATTTTCGTATAATATACGAGAGAAATTTTACGTAGTCTATTGTTAGGACTAGCGTACCCTAGCCTGCAGCTAACCAACTTGGCCAAAAGACTGGCACAGTATCGCACTTCCCCCTCTAGCATGCTGTCACGAAAGCGGTAGAAGCGGTCGTAAGTCGCTGATGAAGAGCGCTCAGCCGCGCTAACTAGACTGATTCGCGATGAAAGGGTGCTCAATTAACAAGACGTTGCGTGAAGAACTATCTACAAGTCGGCGTGCGTGCGAAGAAAAGGTGGGCGACAGTCGCCTAGGCGGCTGTCGCCATGTCAACCAGTTACGCACACAACAGTATGGTGGGTGCGCAGTGTCACTCCGTGACACATGCCGAGCTCGTAGCCGAGTGCTGCGTGTTCGATCCCGCGTAGGTGCATGTTTTCGCGACAGTGCCTAAATATGTGTATCTGCGGCGTGGTGCACGTATAGATGCCTTTCCTTGCGGGGCAAGGCCAAGGAGTGCGTAGTTAGAGGACAGCCAAGCCGCATGCGCATGCATGGGAGGCAATTGACCATGTCATATGCCGACGCTGCTGGGGACTTGCTATATATTGGTAGCAATGGTAAACTAGGGACTTGCGCGCCTAGGGGTAGAGGTGCCTTGCACCCAGATACCCACTTTCAATGCCCAAGTGATTCTAAGCCTGAGTGCTAGAGCTTGAGGACAAGCTCCCTGTAAGGGAGAGGATAGTTGTTAGCGTATATATAGTTCCTAGCCGGCGGCATCGCACTTGAAGTGCGATACTGTGCCAGTCTTTTGGCCAAGTTGGTTAGCTGCAGGCTAGGGTACGCTAGTCCTAACATCTATAGGCAAAAAACTTTACTACAGACAGGTAGGTATGCTAGTATACCTTCTTAAAATTATAATACAGTCACGCTATTATACCTACCTTATGATATAGCCTAGTAAGTACAGCTAATTAGTAATTAGCTAATAAAATCTAGACCAGCTGCTATAAGTGTCACGGAGTGACACTGCGCACCCACCATACTGTTGTGTGCGTAACTGGTTGACGGCGACAGCCGCCTAGGCGACTGTCGCCCACCTTTTCTTCGCACGCACGCCGACTTGTAGATAGTCCTTCACGCAACGTCTTGTTAATTGAGCACCCTTTCATCGCGAATCAGTCTAGTTAGCGCGGCTGAGCGCTCTTCATCAGCGACTTACGACCGCTTCTACCGCTTTCGTGACAATAAGTATAACGTGTTTCATCACCGAGTCGTCAATATCACCGAGTCGACAGCGCCCACCGATCCCGCATCATCTTAGACGAACCAGCTTTACAACACAAAACTATTCTTACTAGTTCTAAGTATCGCGGGATAATGTAGTATCATTCCAAACTGCCTAGTAATTTACAGGCTCTATCTCGTGGTAGTGGTGCCGTCGCGACGCTATGAAGTCGTCGTCAGCCGCCTCGCGCGACAGCACACCCGGCACCTTTTACCCTCTTACGCCCGCCAACTGCATAAGCAAATTACGTTAAGGTGCTAAATTATTCGGAAAAACACTATAGTATCTAGGATTGTAATTATACA
>MU001681.1:850638-916560 GCA_010093515.1 Lineolata rhizophorae | reverse complement strand
TTGAGGCATTATACTGGTTCGTCTGGGATGATGCGGGATCGGTGGGCGCTGTCGGCTCGGTGATATTGACGACTCGGTGATGAAACACGTTATATTATTTAATTATAAAACTAAATTTTTGTACAAAAAATAAAGCAAGATAATTTTTTAAAGTAACTTATACTAAGTAGCATATATTATATAGTAGGGCATTTAAATGCTACGAAGCCGGAAGTATTGATAATACTACCGATAGATACCGATAGATACCGATACACTAAGTATCTATCGGTCGCTATCGATACTATCGTTGCCAACCCTGGGGCCGACACTTTTTTTTCGGCTAGGCACAAAGCGCAGTGCCGCAGCACAACGCTGTAGTACTCTGCTGAAGCATAATATTTGCGAGCTTGAGCAAGCGCACTACCTACCGCTCCCTATTCGCCGAAACATTTCTTCGAGCTTGCTGACTCCCTTCTAGGGTGGTTCCAAGCTCACCATCCGCAATGGCATCCTCCAAACCTCCCCGAACACACTCCAAGCCGCAGAACAAGCAGCGCCGCCAATCGGCTTTCCTCAAGCTCAAGCGCGCCCATGAAAGCGCAAAGCGGGCCGCCCGCTTCCAGCGCAAGCGCGAGGAGGCCAAGAATCCGGCACTGCGGGAAGAGCGGCGCGCTCGCAACGTTCCCGCCACTATCGACAGCAAGCGCGTGTGGGACGATGTGGCTAGTGATGACGAGAACATGCTGGGTAGAGCGGTGGACGTTGAGAGGCTGAAAAGGCAGAAAGTGGAGGATAACGAGGTGGCGGTGGATTCAGGGAGCGAGGAAGGAGGAGAGGATAGGCGAGAAGAGAAGAGCCAAGGGACAGAAAACGATCGGCGGCAGCAGCAGGAGGAGGAGGAGGAGGAAGAGGAGGATAATGATGATGAAGATGAGCTAGACAGCATGCTGGACGAAGAAGAAAGCGGCGACGACGAACGTTCAAGAGAGTCCTCCAACGAGCCATCGAAGAAGGCCACATCTCCGTCCGCAGCCCCACCCCGCCGGCGGCAGTCCAGTCCCGGCGGCTCGACTGCGAGCACCAATCTCGCTCTCACGCCCGAAGCCCTCGCCAGCCGATTCCCTACACTCTTCTCTCCGCCCGCCGAACCCAAAATTCTCATCACGACGTCCATGAACAGCACGCTGCACGCACAGGCAGAGATCCTCACTACCTTCTTCCCAAACAGCGTCTATATCCGACGCTCTCGCCACCACCACGGACACAAGTATTCCGTGCGTGAGATCGCCCGGTTCGCCGCGAACCGGTCTTACACGACGATGCTAGTGCTCGAGGAGGATCAGAAGCGGCCCTGCGGATTGACCGTAGTGCACCTGCCGCAAGGCCCGACCTTCCACTTCAGTATCAGCAATTGGGTCGAGGGCAAGAAGTTGCCGGGCCACGGGAATCCGACAGATCACTTGCCAGAACTCATCCTGAACAATTTCCGTACCCCGCTGGGTTTACTCACGGCGCACCTGTTCCGCGCTATGTACCCTCCCCAGCCGGAACTGCAGGGGCGCCAGGTCGTCACGTTGCACAATCAGCGCGATTACATATTTGTGCGCAGGCATCGGTACATATTTAGGGATAAGAGGCCGACGGAGAAGAGTGTGGTGGGATCTGATGGGAAGCCGGTGAAGGGTGTCGAGGAGATTAGGGCGGGGCTGCAGGAGCTAGGACCGCGGTTTACTCTGAAATTGAGGAGGGTGGATAAGGGGATTCAGAGACGGAGTGGGCAGGAGTGGGAGTGGAAGGGTAGGATGGACAAGGAGCGGACGAGATTTCAACTGTGAGGTGGCTTGGAAGACATTATTCCCAAAATGCAAGAATGTTGCACCCATTTCCTTTTTTATCGTCCAGGAAATTTCAGATCCAACGGGTGAACTTTGTTGGTTCGAAACCACTTTCCCTTGGCACCGTGGGCCTCATCTCCCGTTCGTCCGCGGCATCTCCGTGCCCCTTTCCTTTGCTGGTACGGAAATGCCGAAACGCGACGTCTTACTCCTTAGGCCACGTCAACGTAAACACGGATACCCTAGGCGACCGATGCAGCTAGAATTTCCACGTGGTCGTGCATCCCACCCAAACTACGAGTGTTTATCCCTCCTCCGTCTATCTACAGTGTGATTCCGCCAACTTGACTAGGACCGCTGTAGATATCGCGCCAAACACAATGGACACCATTCTCGAAGAACGCCACCGCCGCCTCCTATACCCCATATCCGAATCCAGCACCCTTTCAAACCTTCTCTCGCCTGCCCGCAACACCAGCCGCTCCTCGTCCCCTTCTCATTCCTCGCCCGCCTCATCTCCCCCATTAACGACGAGCCACCGCGCCCCGCCAAACACGTCCGACAGACCAGACGGTTTGAAGACGCCTCCGCGGGTTTCGCTCTCAAGCGCCGCCACCAAGGCGACGAGCAGCGGCAACACGACGGATTACTCGGACGTGGACTCGCGAGACTGGGCGAGCCAGCCCGCGGGATCCGACATTTCCTCCACGGCGGCGCGATCGTCGGGATCCGGCATGTTTTTGACGCCACCGGACGCTCGGGCGAAGAGGGCGGCTGGACAACGGCAAGGGCACGAAGCTCGGGACCGCGAGAAAGGCTGGAGAGCGGCGCCGTCGGGCGTGTTCTCGCCGGCCGCGGTGGCCTGCAAGCCTCGCCGCGAGCACAAGCAGCACGGCCAGCAGAGCAAGCCTGACAGGCAGATCAAGCACCAGCGGCAACGCTCCCCCAGGCAGAAGCCTCAGGGGCGCCCGCGGTCGGCTCCGTCGCACGCCCCGCGTGAGCTGGGCCGCCCCGCCGAGCCAAACTACATTCTCCAGGTCACGCTCTTCGACACGCACGACCCGACGATAACGCGGGTGCTGAGCGTGCCGGCGGCCTTCTCGGTGCTCGACCTGCACCGCGCGATCCAGGTCGCCATGGGCTGGACGGCGAGCCACCTGGCGAAATTCGAGGTCGTGGACGGGGTGCCGGAGGGCGGGCAGAGGGCGAGGGTGGGCAGGCTAGACGAGCTGAGGTTGGGGTGGGGTGAGGGGGCCAAGGCCGCCATGAGGGCAGCTGCGAGGAGGGTGTATTTGGAGGTACGCGTGGACGAGCTGGGCGGACTGGAAGAGAGCGGGGATGGCGATGGAGGCGCCGATAGGGAAGGCGCCAACGCCGCCGCCGCCGCCGCCGCCGGCTGCGGCTGCGATTGCGATTGCCCTTGCAGACGAAAGGGCGCGCGGTCCCAGCGCGCGCATAGCAAGTCTGCTGCGTCACCGCCGTCGCCGCCGCCGGGCTTTCCGCCGGTCAAGCCTGCGCACCCCGTCCGCAGCGCAAGGGACACGCCGATGCCGGAGCTCTTCGCCGCGCTGGCCGTCGCCGAGGCCGACGACGGCAACGACGCCCCGAGCAGAGCGCTGGAGTACACGTACGACTTCGCCGACAGCTGGCAGCACGGCGTTACCGTCCTCGGGCGCTCGCTACCCCTCGCCGCGTCTTCTCTCCTGTCCTCCTCGTCGGACTCCTTCCCGGCCGCCACCGCCACCGCGTCCACCCCGCACGCCGTCTGCGTCGCCGGCGAAGGACACCCCGCGGCTGAGGACGTCGGCGGGCCCGCCGCCTGGGAGAAGGGGCTCAAGGAGGCGTACAAGACGGCGCGGCCGAACAAGGAGCAGGGGATGCGTCGGGGCTGGTTCGAGAATAGTTGCGCGAACGGGGATGCGGAGGGGTTGGGCGAGGGGAGGGTTTGGGTGTGGGATCGGGTGGGGGTTAATGGGCGGTTGAGGGGGTTGCCCAGTTGCGGGGCAGGCGAGAGGGGTTGAAAGGGGTTGAGGGTGTGAGATGGGGGAATAATAGATGGGGTTGGCGGGAAGGGAGGTGTTTTCTTTTCTTTTTTTTTTCTTTTTGGAAAAGAGGGCACTTTGAGGAGGAATGTCGGGTTTGGGGAGTCGTGGTTGGAGGTTGCTTGAGTGGAAGGTTTATTTCCTTGCTGACTTTTTTTTTGCTCTTTTTTCCCTTCCCTTTCCTTTTGTTGCATGAATTTTATAATGTTCTATGCTTTGGTGGATTCTCTCGAGGCATCTATAATTTAGCGTTTGTTCACAAGTTACTGTTGTGGCTATGGGGAGGATTTTGTAGTTTACTAGTTAGACCAGTATTAACACTTTTATTCACTCAGGTGAGTGATATAAGACCTTTGCAAGTCAGCTCGTCCTCATGTCTGCGAGATTGCCATTCGATAGCAGTCGTAAGTGGTTTTGGATTCCCACGTCCGAGCTCCTGTTGTGTGCTGAATTAGGCAACTTCGCTGGTTCCACGGTGCGGCGACCCAGAGAAGGCGCTTCGCCTACCGCATCCCGCCCGCCCTCAAAGAATTTTCTTCACCCCCCACCCATTCAGACCTCCTCACTCCTTCATTTTCCCGCGTGCCTTTGATCTGAGTAAATTCTTTCAACATTTTCGAAGATCAGGTCGCGTTGGTCCATAATCGTGAAAATCAAAGACTTGCGGTAAACGTCTGCAAACAGGGGATGCATGCCCAGCAACCATGCCTCTAACAAGACAATAGCTTCTCTAAGCGGAGGAAGCGGTAAGCGGCGTAAGTTCTGCAAGATACAAGGCTTTTTGACTGACAGAGCTTTTGGACAGCGCAAACAAAGCTAACGCTATTCACGTGTCCGATCTCTTAGGGTTATGACGGTGGGGACCGGCACCATCTTCTATAATCCTAATCAAGATGCTGCAACCATTACCCACATCCACCGCAAAACAAAGTGTCTCAAACTGTGTTTGGTACCACCTGATCGGGTTTGGTCTTTCAGATGCCGACCGCCCTAATAATTTGCGAAATGTCGTCAGGACGGGGAACGGGATTAACTGTTGCGCCACCACCGATGTTTAGCGGTTCAGTGAAATGCCCGCTCTTCAACCATACTTCCGAGTTCGAATTACGACATCAGCCATCATAGCGGTCACAGCTGCGTCGACATCGGGATGACTAAACAGACCCACCAAGCCTAAGGGGTCATGATACCGAATGACCCATTTACGGATTCATGTGTCCTGATTAACATCCGCGGGGATCACTCAGCAACATGCACACACGCACAAACAACTCAAAAAGCGGGTCGACAAATTACTTTGCTGGAAACGTCGAAGGCACAAATTTGCACGTTTACAATGGCAGCTCGTTCCAGGAATGCAGAGAGGCAGATTGACGATATGCTTGCTTGCGTAGACTGTCTCTCTAGCCCAACAGCCGTCACCCAACCACTTACATCATCCCTGCTCGACACAACATCGGCATCCTGGGCCCCTATCGCTACTCTCTGAGCCTCATTGAAACTTTCTCGGCTGAACTGTCGCCCAATCGTGCTACTGGTTCCGTAAGTTCTGTACATATCCAACGTCTATTTCCATAATCAAAGTTCGATGGGACCACTAACGCAGTTAGTACTTGCAATAGTCACCAAGTGAGCGAATACTACTGCCCCTTTGAATTCGACGGCGCGTCGTCGCCGTTAGTAATCGGCCGTACAACCGATTTCGCCGGATTGTGTCCCAAATACGTCCTCACCGGACCGTTGCGGCGTAAACAGAGCAGCCGAAAAGCGGGCACTATTCCGAGCAGCTGTCATTTGGGTCAACAGATTTACCGCAAGCTACAGAGAGCACTTGGAGTAGTAGAGATTCTTTGGGACCATAATGAAGGATCCAGTCTTGTTTGCTGGTGTGCTTCAGCTACTAGAGACAAAGGAGACTCAGGCTACCCATCTCTACGCCGTGACTTTAATATAGTTCGATGTAAAACGAAAATTTTTTTGTAGTAATATTACTCGACGTCGATAGGGTAAATCATTTTAGAATAGCTTCAACAAAATGAACGTTATAGCATCTATAACTAAATTTCTCCATAGACTTGCAAGCTACTCCTTGCCCGTCCGTCAGGCTCAACCATGAGATTGTCAGCACAGCTTGATCCCAGGTTAGCATTCCCCAAAAATGCCGGCTCCCAATAATATAGGCCAACCGCCAGGGGTTCCTGCTCAATAACAGAGGCGACTTCCCTCATCCACATTGCCTGCCCTTCGACCGTAAAAGGAATCGATCTTGCATCTGCTGGGAATTGATTTGAAGGATAAGGGCAGGATACTGGCCAGTCTGTTTCAACGACGTGGATGGGCTTTCCGTAAGTCGAAGCCATCCTTGCCAAGGAATCTCTTAGTGCGCTCAATGTGGCCGCCTCGTTGTAAAACGGGTAATATGAGACGCCCATGACATCAAAATCGTCCAAAGAGATTGCGCCCGTCCGCAAAATCGAGTCGTAAAAGTACTGCTGGTCTCCCCAATTCCAGCCATTGTCGACGTGGATCATGATCTGGGGTGTCGGCTCGATGATCGAGTCCTTGACACCCCACGCGCCGGAGTGCAGGAGATCCGCAATGTTGTAGTAGGATGAGGTGCCTCCCTGCGGCCAGAGCAAGCCGGCGCGTACTTCGTTGCCGATTGAGATGAGCTCGACGTCGATGCCTTCGTCTGCAAATCGGTCCAAAACATCCTTCGTATAGTTGTAGACGGCATATTGGAGGTCTTCGAGGCCGTATCCGCTCCAGGCGGCAGGCGTGTCCTATTTTGTGCTCTTAATCCCTGCATCGAACCGGGGTAGGAGCCCTGCAAAGAAAAAAAAAAAAAAAGGAAAAACGAAACGTTCTAGAAGACTAACCTGGTGTCCTGGATCGGCCCAAGTATCACTATAGTGCAAATCAATATAGACACTCATTTTGGCAGCTCTGACCCGGCGAGCAAGTTCCACATTGTAGTCCAGGTTGTAGTTCCCGTCGGGTGGATTGACCTAGAAACGCAGCCTCGTAGAGTTTGCTCCTGCATCTGCGATTATTTGTTCAAACGAAGCCACTTCTCCATTCTCCCTCATAAAGGTACGGCCCTGCCTTTCTAGCATGAGAAGTGAAGAGATATCCGCGCCGTTATACTCAAGAGCGCCCTTCACTTGCACGACGAGTGCAGTGACCGCGCAGAGTATCAAAGTTGAGGCCTTTGGGAGCATTTTCGGTGAGCTGGGTAAAGCAATCGCGCGGCGAAAGTCGCAAATACGCTAACTCGATTCTTAAAATTCGCGACATTTTATACTTGGACTTTTTTCAATCGCCCATCCACGGAAAGGAAAACTCTGGGTTGGAAATTGGGAGTTCACCCCGCTTAATATAAACCGCGTGCTAGCGTAAGAGCGTCTACCCAAGTATTTACGTAGAACACTCAAGAAAGGCAATAAATCCTAAACAATGAACTGCCAAGATGTGGGGAAGAATATATTTTATGAACCGCGTTTGCTTTCGCGGGAACACCTTCCAGCTAATTAGCGTGCCAGCATGCTGGAATCATGCGCACGGCCCGCTCGTTCTTCGCTATACGGCTCGTGACCCCATATTGTAGATGCAAACGCCAAGTTTTAAGCTGTCGAGTTTGTTGGTCTTGTGGTTTTTTATTGTAGTTCATGGAAATATCTTCCTAAGAGCACTGACCCAACGGGGCGACCAGATTGCAAAATCCAAGAAAAGTAAAACGCTGGAGTAATGCGAGATAGAAGCATACGTTTTATCGTAGGTTGCCTTTAAATACTTTAATGGTACGTGTTTCTCTAGTTAGAAGGGCATTCTCTGCTAACCACTGGCTTGTTCTCTGCTTGAAAATATCGTATACGCCAATATACGCCAATACGGAGACAGGAGTACACCGTCCTTCAAGGATAGTCGTCTAAAACAGCATGCGATATGCTTTGATGTCAAAATTTCAAACCACTTATCAAACTATGGGTCGCGAACCTACATTCTGCTTGTAATTACTCACAGTACAAATCGAACAAACCCGGTGAGTCAAAAAGCACGTGACAACGCCAAACGGAGCGATAAATTTTCCCGCGCTAAGGACCAGATCATGTAGGGCATACCGCAATCCATGTCCATCGTTATTCATTTGGATACTCGTCCAGCAATCATCTACTGATTGTATCCCCGTCAAAATCTCTAGATGACATCATATTAGCCTGCGTTGAAGCTCGTGAGTGTACAGCCACCAGCTAATAGTCTTCGAAATCAACGGTTTTCGTCTTCCTAGCAAGTATTTGACCGCCAAGAAAGTAGTTCCCATTGATCTACAACATACGACATACTGTCCACTAAGCTATCCGACAACTCGACTAGCCATGTCGCTTTGTGGTGACTGCCGTGAGCTCAAGTTCGAACTTACTACTCCGGCTAAGCGGACTTGGCGAAGCAAATTATTATATTGGAAAGCTACAGAAGCGAGTGGGTTCGTACGGTAAAGGCCCATGAGTGCAGGTTCGGCCAACAGACTGCGTACGAAATCAAACACCATCTAACTAGGACATAAGCCCAGACAGGACTCGCCTCGCGTCGTTTGAAGTGCTGGAGCAAAACTCAGCAGGAGGATGCGTCTTCTGTAACATTATAATGTGGATCGTAAGGTCGGATCCAGATGTACACAGCCTGATCAAAAGGACGCTGCGCGACTCTAACGATTATGTGAAACTCAACATTGAAAATTTGGCTGGTCTCGATTCCGTCGATGGCGAACATAGTTCCGAAAAGACATACCGCACCGGCAACCTGTTGGTTAGCACTAGAACAACAGAGCGGAATTTAAAGTACGCAGTAAATCGTCAAGATCGTAAGTGTCTCTCAAGAATCGAGAAATACACACCTTCTTTTAACCGATATTCAAGAGTTTAAGAGTGGTTTGGCAACATGGCAAACTTCTACCAACGTCACGTTCGATCACAGCCTGCCTGTTGTCCGACAATGGATAAATGGGTGTGATAGTAGTCATCCTGGTTGTCCTCAAGATTCCCAGCCGTTGCCAAAGCGGCTGGTCCACGTTGCCTTCTCTTCTGGCCAAATCGTCTTGAAACTTGTCCAGCAAGATGGCTTGCAAGAGGCGAAAATGGGACGCTATGCGGCCCTCAGCCACTGTTGGGGCAATCCGGAAGGAGTTCTCCGCACGCTGAGCGACAACATCCACATACATCTCGAGTCGATACCCTTCGACGATCTGTCGAAGACATTCAAAGACGCCGTCCGAATTACGAAAGAGCTTGGCTTATGCTACCTTTGGATCGACAGTCTTTGTATTGTACAAGATGACTTACATGACTGGCAAGAAGAATCAGCAAAAATGCCCGAAATATATCAGAACGCTTACGTCACAATTGCTGCAACAGCCTCTCCCGGAAGCCACAGAGGCTGTCTCTTCCCACGAGATCCTGCAAAGTCTTTTGCATTGTATAAGATGGGAGGAACGCTAAGCCTCATCCCATCAAATACTGCGCGAAAAAAACAAGTACCAATGAAGATCTTCATACGGCCTTTGGCAAGTCGAACAAACTCTTTGGACAAGTCACCGCTTCACCAGCGGGGATGGGTTGTGCAGGAGACCGTCCTTTCGCAGCGAATAATCCACTTCGCAGAGGATCAGTTGTTTTGGTCCTGTAGGAGCGGAACCAAATCTGAGGATGGAACGTACAACGAGCCAAGCGCTGCGATACCTGCCGATCTAAGTTTTCCATTAGCGGCTCACATAAGTTGGTGGACGTGGGTTGAAAACTATAGCGCCAGAGGGCTGACGATGCAAAGCGACAAACTTCCAGCGATGGCCGGGCTGACAAAGTTAGTCGAGCGTGAAAGAGGTTGGCAGGCAGCCGTAGGTTTATGGATGAATGATTTACACTACGGTCTTCTTTGGCGAACGGAAGGAGCCGCACGACGCATTTGTCCCGACACCGACAATGTCTACATTCCTTCATGGTCTTGGGCTTCCATCAAAGGACCCGTAAAGAGATCAACATTACGTGATTTAGAGGAACCGACCGGCGATACTAGGAGGACCACAGACGAGGCTGAGATTACTTTGGGAGAAATCCGCTGGACTGGTGAAGAATTGACTTCACCGCTTGACCAATCGGCAGCGAAGTTACTTTTGAAAGCTCGATTGAGACGGGCCTTCTTCAAGCGAGGCACCAACCATGAATTTAACCAAGCACGAAGCTATTCAGGTATGACAGAACACGCATACCTGCTCTATCACAAGGATCCCAGAGCCTTCGGGCCGGATTCTACCATCACGGGCCGCGATAGCCAGCTATGGTTCGACGATGCCTATGGACCACTCTCGGAAGAAGCTTGGTGCGTGCAGATTTCAGTGACCGAGTACTCGGAGTCCACGAGCTACCACAATATCGTCATCCTAGAACCAGCGGACCAATCGAGTGTTGGGAACGTGTTTCGAAGGATCGGGGTCGGCATGCTCCTTGTGGAAAAAGGGGAGCCGGATTTCTTTTACCGGAAAGAGAAGAAAAATGTGATTGTAGTCTAGTCCTTCACTTCCAATATTAGTGGGTTGAACTAAGGCATTGTAACCCTCCTGCGCCAGGGCCGGGCAACTGATGACATAGCGATTTAGTTTAGCGTGAAAGGCAAGTTTTATGGCCGCGCACCGCGGTGGGGAGAAAGCGGCACGCAAAACAACATGAAGAATGGATTATGAGTCTCGAAAAACCTTTGAACTGAGGGAATCTCGGCGGAAGCAATTCGCAGCGGCCTTCTTTGAACCTGTATACTAAGAAAACATTTGTCTTCTGTTAGTGTTGTTGGTTGTTGGGTTATTTGTGTGGAGCTCTTCGGAGTGTGCTGCTCTTTTTTCCTACCGCCACATCCCACTATGATTTCAAAATTTGTTAGCTTGGAGCTCACTCAGTCTTTGTTCTTTGCTAAACTTGTGAGTTGTGATCGGTGATACGAAATTCGTACAAAATGCCCGATAGGTCAACCAGCATATGACGCCTGATTCTGATTAGTGAAATATCGACATCCAAATATCACAAGGATTCAAGGATTCAATGTCTCCAAATAATATCCCCTATTCTTGCCGATTGAGACTAGCCACTTTACATGGGTCGAAAGTGTCTCGGGGCACTCCGATATTGCTGACTTCAAAATAGCTGTGTTGTTGGTCAGCCTTGGCATTTACGATTAAACCTAGAGCTGTAGTCCAAACACATTTTACTAGATGCAAGGAGGACAACGGGCCAAAATTAAACATAATATGATGTCATACGTTGGTAGTCTTCCCATGTCGTGCCCTGGCTTCGACAAATCATTGGCGTGGATCACTCGTATTCTGTAGAACGTGTGGCGGGATGCTTTCCTCCGAGCGGGTAAAAAGTAAGCGTACGCCAGGAACGGGAAGACGCTAATTTATGGCGCCCTACAGTTGCAATGAGTCATCCAGTGTACAGATCTCAGAAGATCGAAACGTTAGAATTTACGACTAGAGCCTCACACCATTAGAGGATAGAACTCGTAGTATTATGGTGCTGTAGATAATCCAAAATTCGTCTTTGTATGAAGCGCTCAACGACCCGGATTCTGGAGCTCGATAGCCTTAATTGACGCCTGAAGTGGCTAGACCCTGGACGTGCGCTCGTGCAATGACCAATCCCTGTACTCATGTAACGGCGGGTTGTTCGGGTTGCTTGGCGAGCTCTGCCGTGAGTGCAATTGTTTGTCGGTTCGAGATCTCGGGAAAACACTTTTTACCGTTTCTGTATCTCGGGCTAGATGGCTTACTTAAATTGTCAGGTCGAATGGAAGTTGCTCCGGGCTTAGGGATCTTACTCGTGAAATGCATCCTGATCGGCAAAGCCTAGTTTAAAGCTAAAATGAACGGTTTCTGCGCCACTACAACAGGCTTCGTTTTGAAGACGCTCAATGATTGGTTTCTTGAGGCATGTATTCTGGCATGTAGCAATTTCTAGATTGCCCCGTGCTATATGTCCTGAAACTAGCTATCATTAGGTCGAGGTCGGCATAAAACTACAACTGTTACCTTCCGTTCTAAGAGTCCATGATATGCGTGCGGACTTCCGTAGTGTGGAAATGCAACCAACCTTCAAGGTCTCGGAGCTCGTGAAGCCCTGACGTGATTGTAA
The DNA here is from genome assembly GCA_010093515.1 of Lineolata rhizophorae. Lineage (NCBI taxonomy): Eukaryota > Fungi > Ascomycota > Dothideomycetes > Lineolatales > Lineolataceae > Lineolata > Lineolata rhizophorae. Next base: position 904,524 of record MU001681.1, on the reverse strand, counting down.
AATGTGACGTGAAGTTAAAGTGACATCCCTCTAGTAACGAAGCATGCATATCGGTTATCCCGTGTAGAAGATCTCGGGTGAATTGAGATCGGCCTAACGGCAGTCTTTGAGGTATTGCACTAACGACCCCGGCCATTGTTTGAGCGATCTTGAAATATTTAAGGGCTCCTGTTTGGCCCTCGAGTTGTTCAATTTCAATTGACAACACTCTCTCCCGTTCTGAACTCAAGCGACTCCCATACGCTGTTCAATTGAGGCGAAAAGCCATCCCACGCATTCAAAGTTGATCGAAGCAAATCGATTTTTTTTTCATCGAAGACGAAATGATCCACTTCAGACCACTCAACCTTTTCGTTGCCTTTGCAGGCCTCTTCTCTTCCACGCTCGCCGATTCGCTCGAGCGCTACGAGTGCTTCTGTGCTGGCAATAATCTTTCTGGATTTTACTTCGAATACCACTACAATAGCGACCGGCTTGGCGAGACTGTTGTGGCGCAACAGCAATGCCACGACGTGATTGGAAACCCGCCTCCCTGCAGCACCGACATTTACTACGAAATCGACATCTGCGGCACTGATGCAAATGGCGTTGAGTTTTGCTACGACAAGGACGTGTTCAGCGGAGACGATTACACATTTGATGGCAGCGAGAGGGAACTCAACACCGACAATGCACAGGATCTTGGTGGATTGGAGTCGTACTGTCAGAGTGTCTGCGAGTACATGGACCCGGGCCTGAGCACTGATTGTGAAATTTATGGGTGCAAGGCTCAGATCTTCTACGATCTGGAACAGCTCTGAGGTTTTGGGGAAGACGCACCGTGAAATACAGTTGGGATTCGCTCGCTTGAAGTATGCGGTTTAGAATGTTGCGAAAAGCACTCTTTGCACGGAATGGTTTGCGTATGAAGAGTTTTCACCAGTGTGTCAAGTAGTCAGCTTACAAATCTACAACTATTTGGGCTGACATCTTTGAATCCTAAGCTCGCTCGTAGCTCGGCGCAAATTTTGAAAAATTTATGATGTTTAGTGGAAGTAAGGAACCCTTTTTTGTTATTAATTTTCGGGTATGCAGTCATTCGGAATGTTTTTTCAACTAAGTCAAAGGCAATAAAAACATTAAAATTTTTTTAAAAAGGAATATACAAAACAGCATACCTAACACTTTGGCTTTGGTCCAAGTTAATTATTTTGGTTAGTTATAAAATAAATGTTGCTGGACTATCTTGGAATTCGCGTGCGTTGAATACTCGTATGTTGAATTAGATTGGATCCCAGCGGCTCATCAATTTCAGTCTCTCCGTGTTGATTATTAGAAAGGAGTGCCATAATTTCATACAATATCAAGTAGTAGAGAAGCTTGGACGTCTGGTTTCTGTAGTTAGGTTGATTACATCCACTAAAAGTGGATTCTTCTGCACTACCGTAGAACTTGATATTAGGCACTTCGCGTACCTAGGTGAAATGACTTCAGAGTCGCATTACAAACTTAAGGAAACAAAGTCATAAAGCATGATGAAGTCTTGAACTCTAAAACGCTTTAGTACCATGCTTGAAGAGCTAATGTCAACTATTTGGAGCGAAAATCGAGATAGCATGGATTACCGGCTATTAGATCTATAGAGCAAGCCTTGGACTCTAAATGAATCGAAAAATTGATCCGCTTTACCCAATAGAATCATAGTGTGGTGTTGGGGGCCCGTGAACCATGCAATGAAGCCTTGACCTATGGATCACTACCATCAAACTTCGCCTCGGCTACGTACGCTGCAACAAGGTAAAAATTGATAGAATGGGTTTCTGTAACTATAAGAAGATATCTATGCAGCAAGTTTAGGGAAACTTACTAGAATTTCTATAAGTGTCTCGTTCTACGGTTGTAGGTAGACCTCGTTGCTATTATACTAAAGACTTCTCTCTCCTCTCCCGGCAGAGCACCCTCTTTTAGCAGAGGACCTCTCCTAGCAGAGTACCTCCTCGCTTCGTCTATCTACAGCTATTTTGAGCCCTTATTCGTGGAGTCTTCTTGACCTAGCAATTCTACGGGCTTCTCTGCAAGCCCTACTATAAGCTAGAGCGAACTTTCTCTTGCAGGGCTTATAGTAATAGCTCCCCTTTACACAGATACTCTATAGACCTCTGGATGCCTACCGAACTTGAATTAGCATAAAATGATCGTTATATTAGATCCAACACCGTAAATAGTGCGATATTTATGGTTGAACATAGATCTCTTGAGCTTTGGATGTGGGCCTATGACGAGGGAGCGTTGAAAATCACAAATGTTAGGGGTTTTAGACTGTCTTAGATTGACAAAATTAGCAGAAAACATCCAATGGAAGCAGACTCCAATTAACTGATACATTGTGGAGGGCAGGGCTACAAAATATAGTTTTGTTTAGCTATGATAAAATGACTACCGAATTATAGCACAAATGTTCTTTGCTGACATGAGGTCTTAGAAGTAAGGACCGGAGAACGACGGCAAAACCTTGGAAAAAGAACCAATTTGATAGCAAAAAAATTTTTCCGATCCCGGTAACGCTGATAACGATACAAATTCTTGCAAGGCCCTCATCAAATAACTAATTTATGCTGGAAAGTTAAGTAGCGACGACTACATTTGGAATGAAGCGGTCTGTTTGCTCCGTTGCGTTCTCAGACGGGCGGCTAGAGTCTTGAGAGGTTGCTCTTGGCTCCTTCCAGATCATTTCCGCCAGCTCTCTGAAAGATTTGCGATTTTTTCCTCTTAGATAGGAGCCAGTCATGCCTTTAATCCTTACCATATCCATATTACCAATTCTAACCATGTATCTAACTACGTGTTCCCCATGTTTGTTGGTATCGTCGGCAAAGGTTCCTTGTCGAGTCAAAAGTTCTGTGACCCGCTGGTTACAATTCTCAAGAGCAATCTGAAGCAATGGCATACCACACAGCTTCCGACGGGGATCGAGCCCCGAATCAAACAAACTATTCATGATGTCAGGAGTCGTCATCTTACAATCAGTCTCTAAAGTACGTCTGCTAAGTAGGCCAGTTTTTGATCTAAACTTTCCTAAGCATTGACATTAAGTGGCTATGCTTCTCATTCTTATGAGGAATTGCCGCTTGCATTGGTATTTGGGCATATCATTATAGTGGCCTTCTTTGAGACGAAGTAAAACTCCTTCCTCAAGGAGCAAGAGTGCAGCACGTACGGTTCCGGAGTGACCTGCGTGATGGAGTGCGGTTTTGTTATGGGCTCCTGCTCGGTCGTCTGGCCGGATCTCTGGCTGCTTGAGCAACAATTGCAACACTGCGCCGTGCCCTTGTGCCATAGATCCGCAGAACTAACTTGCAGTCAGCAGAAGTGGGGTGATGCCAGAAGCATTCGCGGCGTTCACGGTTCCCCTCTTGTAAGGGAACACTCCGACAGCTATGGAATCTTTTCTTCATACGGCAAGGTGCAATAGGGTATTCTATGCACCTAGGAGGACCATGTCCTCCATATTTTCAGAGCGAAGCAGAATAGCAAGAAGATCTAGATGGTGCTTTTTCAAAAGGAGGGCGCAGTTCCCGTAGAAAAGCTTCATCAATGGGTAGTCACCATTGACATTCCGTTTGTTCGTGTCCACTCCAGGTTCAACCAAGCCCCTCACTAGTTGACGGTTACCAGGAACGTTTGGATGGTCCACATTCAGATGCATAGGCAACTTTTTGGTATACATTTCAGTGATTTTGGCATTCGTGCCGTGTTCAATCAACGCCCTCACGCACTTGTGCCTGTGGCTTGCGCCTCTCACAGTGCAAAGAGCGACACTGCGACGAAGCTTTCGAAGTGTTCCAGGTTCACAATTTTGGCTTAAAGAGAATACGCACTGCTTGCGCCTGTCCTTCCTTATAATACTTCTCAAGCAGCCGATATCATGAACCCACCACTAAGATAGGTGAAGGTTATCTATAGTGCAATGAGTGCTATCCAACATTGCTAATGTTGTGACAGTGAGTAACGAGTTTGACACCTTATCAATGAAGTTTTTGGTGCTTACAGTGGGTCCTGAGGGCAACTTTTGTCTCTTTCATTCTGTGTGAGCGGCATGTGCCACAGCCTCATTGTTGCCACGAATTTTGGACTTGACTATTTCCCAATGCGGTCGTGCTACAGGTAGTTGGCCAACTAAAGGAAGCTCAATGGGCATCCGCGCGATTGTTGCTTCTGCTCTCTGGTCATGGCCAGCTTCTTCTTGAGGGGGCATGTCAGGGCCAAGCCATGTATCTATAGAGGAGACGACGTAGCACAAAAGCAAGATATCTAGTTAAAATTCAGAGCTTTGTGGTAGAACAGAACGTCGCCAATTCTTCAAGTATTTATTTCTGGTTGTCGTCAAGGAACATTCTGGCTTTCAAATTTCGACAAATTTTATGTAATTATGTTTCCGGCCTAGTTTTTATATCCATGCGAGATCATAGGGTCGTAGCTCTAATTAAACCCCCGAATCTGAAGAACACTAAGGTTATCTAGAAAAGAGAAAACTACTGCGTGATAGCTATATGGATATCCGTGGTATGTTACCGCTTTGGTGTAGAATTGCAACCTCCGACCCCAGGCAGATTTACTATCACTATGCTTGATCCTGTCGGCTTGGGGCTTCCTTTTTAGTTTATACAAAGTAGTTGTTTTCTATTGTCTTGCTAGAACCCGCTGAATATTTTAGGGCCCAGTTACATTCTCAGATCACACCTACAGTATTATACCGCTTTAATCAAAGCATCTGTTTTATCAAGTTTGACATTTTGGTTGGTCAAATACTACACGGTAGACTAAACTACCTACTGTCTTGAGTTATAGTGTAACTTGTTGAAACTCCACACAATAGGTTTAAATTATAAAGCCTTTAATCAAACACCTTGAACAATTTACTATACTGTACAGGCGACTTAGGCTATAAGACTGAATGTAAAATCTTAAAGATTGCCGCCTTAGTTCGATCAAACTATATATAAATTACGTAACAACTGGTGCAGCATGAAGATCCCCGAAGATCCCTATTGTCTATTCTTTATATGGGTCATAAGGAGGTGTATGCTTATATGAATTAGGACTTTGCGATACTCGGTATAGTTTCTACTTCACAGTGACCACTTAGGGCGCGAACTCTTGCATTTTACAATCCTTGATATGACATTGAAGCCGGAGTGGGTTAGCAGGCGTTGGCTCAGCTACTCAGCAGCTTAATCCTACAGAATTCCGCTTAACGGGGTTTTCTATATAATACTACGACTTTATGATATTGGCAAAGAAGCGGCTCGTAGTTAAGACGTCGATGCTATACCTAATACGGAAAATACATATATACTACTATAGGATGTTTAAGTGTTACAAAATATACGATAGTTCAAAACGGCAGATGATTTAGTCTATCGTACACTGTTTAATCAAGGGAACCGACACTTATCTAGGTAGACTTGAAGGCAACGCTCGTTACACGTTTCGATTGTTTGATCGTAAGAGCAAGCATACAAAACCTGCTTCAAATTACCTGGACTTGCGACTTGTAAAATAGCATAGCTATCGTATTTTAATTTCTACTTTCTAACATCAATGCATTTCGACAACTAATGCTATATGCTTGCCTACTAACTCGAGTATAAATCTATATCCCGCACTACACCTTCCCAATGGACGAGCGTGTATAATGCTCGGACATAATTTGTTCCAAGTCCGCCTCTTCACCAGTCAGTACTATACTTTAGAAACAATGTACAGATATACAAGGTATTTCGGCGGAAGAGCGTATTCTATGCGGCATGTATAGTCGCGAAACCTGGAATACTTCTGTATACTCGTCCATAATCGAGCTCTAGCAACTTGGAATACTGAAAGAAGTATCCCATATTTCGGTGGGAAGAAGCGCACAATATCCGGGTACCTCCGTCCGGCTTCAGGTTCGAAGTGTTGAGATCCATAAATGCTAGTCGGATTTCGCCATATCTCGGTCTCTCTCCCAGCATTTCCAATGCAACTTAGCTATTTGATCTATACGTTTCTCACAGTTTGTTGGAAATCACACAGCTCTAGCCATTCGAGTTCCAATAGTTATCGCTAGCGCCAGAAGCAGATCTATATTCACACTTGAAGCGAGCACCTATTTACGTTGATTGTTACTACAATCATATCACAACAAAAGTTCGCCTCTGAACAAGTTCTCCCTGCTTCTCCTTCTGAGTGGATGTCGGTTACGGTGTGAATATGGTTTCGTCAATAGATTGTCGTTCCGCATAACACTTTTCGCATCACCGCCAAATTCACTTCGAAAACTCTGCCCGCAAACGAATAAATACTTCGCCCACCACCCGCCCTTCTCTTCTTTTTTCTTTCTTTCTTTCTTTCTTCAGATCGTCAGCGACCAACCAGCGTATCCCAAAATACGACTGCGTTCAAGATCACACCTTCGCAACGATCACCAAGCTTTCCGCTACGGCGACGCAAGCTTTCGCTTCCCCCAGCACCATTTGCACAGACAGCACGAACACCAACACCATAATCAACACAATCCTAGCGCCAACAATGGCTGCTCTCTTGTTCCATTCTTCCCCATCCACCGCTTCTCACTCACTTGCCTCTGCCCCTTCCGCCATGCCATCCCCGCCTCATTCTCCTACCCACCTCACCCTCGCCACCGCCGCCACCTCGTCGGAGCTCCTCAAAGTGCTCTCGAGTGATGAGATCACCAAGGCCGAGCCGACCAAAGGCAAGTATTTCTCCACCCATCTTCTGGCACCAAACACAACACACTCTCCTCTAGGTCACCATATAGATCCGCTAACCGGATCCCTCAGACCTGGTCACCAAGCTCGTCACCCGTCTCCGCTTCGCGGTCATCAGTAAGCTCTACCACGGGGACGAGGTCGAGGCCGAGAACAAGGCCCTCGAGGCCGAGAACGAGAAGCTTGTCGCCGAGAACGACAAGCTCGCCGCCGAGAACAAGAAGCACGCCGTCGCCAACAAGGAGCACCTCACCACCAACGAGGAGCTCCAGGCCTCGCTGGACGCCGCCCGGGCCTCAGCCGAGCGGACCGCGCAGGAGCTGGCCGATGCCAAGGCCGAGATCGAGCGCCTGAACAAGAAGGCGGACTCGGAGCGCGATGGCCGCGCTCGCGCCGAGAACGAGGCGCGCGCTCTCCAGGCACGCCTCGAGGAGACAACCGCGGCGAGCGCCGCCGCCACCGCCGCCGCCACCGCCGCCGCCGCCGACACCGCCGCCGCGGTCGACGAGATCGCCCGCCTGAACGAGGCGGTCGACGGCGAGCGCCGCGCCCGGGCCCGGGCCGAGGACTCGGCGCGCGCCCTCGCGGCCGAGGTCGACGACAAGACCGTCGCGGCCGACTTCGCCGCCGCCGCGCTCGCGGCCGCCAACGCCGCCGCCGCCGCCGCCGACGCCGAAGCCACGCGTCTGAACAACGAGCTCCACGGGAGCCGGGTCGGGGCGGCGGACGAGGCGCGCGCGCTGCGGGCGCAGCTCGAGGAGAAGGAGGCCGCCGTCGAGGCCGCCGAGGCCGCCGGCGCGGCGGCGGCCGCGGACGAACTGGCGCGCCTCAACGAGGAGGCGGAGAGGGAGTGGGCGGGGCGCACCGTCGCCGAGGAAGAGGCGCGGGAGCTGGAGGAGAAGCTGGAGGAAAAGACTGGGGCCGCCGAGGCCGCCGAGGCCGCCGCCGCCGCCGCCATCGCCGAGCTCGCCCGCGTGAGGCGGCAGGCCGGCGAGGAGTATCTCGGCCGCGTCAAGGCCGAGGACGAGGCGGCCGCGCTGAAGGAGCGGCTCGGCGAGATGGCCGCCGCCGCCGCCGATGCCGCCGATGCCGCCGATGTCGCCGAAGCCGAGGCCGCCCTCCTCGAATCCAATGGAGCGGACCGGGCCGTGCAGCGCGCCTTCGAGCGCAAGGAGGCGCGGCTGGCGGAGCTGGAGGCCGAGGTCGGGCGGCTGAACGAGGAGGCGGAGCGCGAGTACGAGCGGCGGGCGGCGGTGGAGGACGAGCTGGGAGCGGCGAGGGCCGAGGAGGCGGAGAGGAGGAGGGAGATGGGGGCCATGATGGCCGACTACGACCGCGCGCGGGCCCGCCTCGGCGCCGCCGTGCCGCAGATGACCCGCGAGGAGAAGGCCCGGCTTCCCCTCGCGGGGGACAATACTGTCGACGGCATGGAGGAGGACTGCCTCCTCGACCGCTTCGAGGCCGGCTGGATCGCGCTCCTCATGGAGATGCGCATCTCCAAAGACTCGGTCGTGGCGCGCTACCGCGACCACGATCGCGAGCTCAACCGCGTGCTCGTCAAAGAGAACGACGAGCTGCGCGCCCACGTCGGGGACTTGGAGAAGGACCGCGACGTCCTGATGGAGCAGGTCGCAGCCGCGGTCAAGGCCGCTGGCGCCCGCTCCATCGACGGCGACGACGACCCGACGGCGATCGCGGGCTTCGTCAAGGTCCGGTGCGCGACGGCGTCGCGCTACTGCGCGGGGGCCGTCGAGGAGCGCGTCGAGCTGGCCCGCAAGCTGCGGGAGCGGGACGCGGACGTGGCGGCGAAGGAAGCTGAGATCGGGCGGCTGGAGGGGGAGGTCCTCAAGGCCGAGATGAACGAGGGGATGGCGACCTTGTTCAACAAGGCCTTGAAGGAGGTGGTGGAGGGGTTCGCGGCCGAGTGCGTCGCGACCAACGACTTTGGGAGGAAGCCCACAGGCAACCTCCTGCTGACGGTCATGGACCACTTGGTGCGCCATGACTGGATGGTCTTGGGCCGCAACGAGGGCCTGACCAAGGACTGCCTGGCCCTGCAGAATTACATTCGCAGGGAAGTGGTGTGAGGGACACCTATCCGGGGCACGGCTCGGGGGGTCCCAATGATCCCACTTGGGAGGGGGGGAGGAGGATGGGGGGACGGAGGGGGGTTGTGAGAGGAGAGGGGACGGAGGAGGAGTTGGGGGGAAGAGGGGACGGAAGGATCGGGGGACGGAAGGATTGGGGGATGGAGGAGGGGTTTCTTGTTGGTGTTGTTTGGTTCTGGATTTGCGAGCCCGAGGAATTCGGGGATGAGAGAGGAGAGATGATTTTTTTTTTTTCGAAAGAAAAGTTTTGCGAGTTTTGCGAATTGGAGGATTTGGGGATGAGAGGAAGGAGAGAGGAGAGGGATGAACGCGCTGCCATCACGGGCAAGCGGCTTTTCGGAGGAGGAGGGAGTGTGGTTTTTGTGGGAGGGGGGGTTTTTTTTTTCCTGAGTTTTGATCGTTAGAAAATGAACAGAACGCTCTTTGGACCAGAAGTATTCCATCTGCCAGCGTCATTGAAGAAGCCGGGCACCTGTGCTCGAGTATCGTGATGCAAGTTAGCATAAGCTTCAAGTGGACTGCCATATACATATGGCGCTGGACAGAAGGGTGTGGTGTGGGGATGTTCACCTTTATACGAGTCCATCGACCTCAGTAATTCGGGGCTAGTCTCACGTCGCAGACGGGGCAAGAGCCAAAGAATGCCGACTCTGTTCCAAAGACCATGCCGAAAACTCTGCATGGCGAAAATGTAGTCTAGGAAAGCTCCTTCTATTACCCTCCGTTACCTACAAGTACAGACGTCCCTTGCTTTCGCCGCCGCACTGCTCACCCAGCTAATCACTTGACTACGCCTAAACCAACATCTCCAGCAACGCTCCCCTTACAAATACAACCCCTCCGGCTCGCCCTCACTCTTGGTCTTCAGCACCCTCTCTCTCGCCGCCCTAAAGTCCGCCATCTGGACCCTCATCCGGCGTTCCCTCAGAGCCATAAGCCCAGCCTCCGAGCAAATGGCCTTGATGTCAGCGCCGGACAACTCGTCCTTCTGGCTGATGAACTCATCGAGATCGACGTCACCCGACAGCGACATCTTGGACGTGTGCAGCGTAAAGATTTTCTTCTTGGTGTTTTCTGTGGCATGACGTTAGTATTAGCTACGACCTAGGACCACGGCACCAAGGCTAGCATGGAGACCACGCCTCCAACGCCACCAATGACAGAAACAGGACAGAAGAGGGGGGGGGGGGGAGCGGGGAGAGAAGAAGGGCAAAACTTACGGTCCGGATTCTCGAACAGAATCTTCCGGTCGATGCGCCCCGGGCGGATAAGCGCCGGATCCAACGTCTCGATCTTGTTCGTCGCCATCACCACCTTGACGTCGCCCCTGTCGTCGAAGCCGTCCAGCTGGTTCAACAGCTCCAGCATCGTGCGCTGCACCTCGCGCTCGCCGCCGCTCGTGCTCTCGTAGCGCTTGGTGCCGATGGCGTCGATCTCGTCGATGAAGACGATGGACGGCGCGTGCTCGGCCGCCACCTGGAACAGCTGGCGCACCAGCCGCGGGCCGTCGCCCAGGTACTTCTGGATCAGCTCCGAGCCGACGATGCGCAGGAACGTGGCCGACGTCTGGTTCGCAACCGCCTTGGCCAGCAGCGTCTTGCCGGTGCCCGGCCCGCCGTACAGGATCACGCCCTTGGGTGGCTTGATGCCCATCTCCTCGTAGAGCTCCGGGTGCAGCAGCGGCAGCTCGACGGCTTCGCGCACCTCCTGAATCTGGCTCTCGAGGCCGCCGATGTCGGCGTAGCTCTCCGTCGGCGCCTTGTCCAGCTTCATGACGCTGACGAGCGGGTCCGAGTCCTCCGTCAGCACGCCCACGACCGACACGCTCTTGTGGTGCAGCAGGATGCTGGCGCCTGGCTCCAGCAGGTCCTTGTCCACGAAGCTCATAATGCTCACGTAGTACTCGGGTCCCGTGGCCGAGCTGACGATGGCGTGGTCGTCGTCGATCAGCTCCTCCAGCGTGCCGACGCCCATGGGCGAGCCGCGCATGTCGTCGACGCGCCCGCGCTCGTCCGCGTTGCGGTCGATGTGGTCCGCGTCGCCGCCCGCCGTGGCCGGCGCCGCCGACTGAGCCGCCTTGGCCTTGCGGATCCGTTCCTGATTCTCCACGTATTCCTCCTCCAGCAGCAGGTGGTCGTGCACCCGCTGCATGCGCAGGTAGCGCAGCTTGCAGCGCGCTGTCGGATAGACGGTCGGAAGCTTAGCGGCGGCATTGGGGCCGGCCGCCTTGCGTTTCTTCCGGCCGATGCGGGTCGTGGGCTGGGGAGGCGGCTCGTACTTGGGCTTGTCCTTCTGTTTTGGGTGTCAGTCTTTGTTCAAAATGGCGACGGTGAAATGGCGTCTGAGTCGAGAAGGCGGTCGGTCTGGCGCTTGTGATGCTGGCGACGGGTTCTGAAAGAGCGGGCCGAACGCACCTTATCCTTCTTGTCCTTGTCGCCGCCCTGGCCCTGGTTGCCCATGTACGACTGTTGGGCACCCTACATGCGCGCATACAGTTAGCAAGTGCCGCAGTCTCTTCGGAAGACAAAAGCTGGACGAACCATGATGGCGGCGGATTGCTGAGCAGCAGGTCCGACGAGAGGTGAGAGCTGAGGCGCGTCCGGAGGTCGAGCAGGTCCGGGAGGCGAGAGCGTACGGAAAGCCGGAGATGCGCAGACGTGCAAGGGACGGACGATCGCGATGCGAGTGATGGAGGCGAAGGGACGAAAGTGACGTGGTGGATGGGATGGAGGCGGATGGTGAGGTTTGGCCACAGCGGAGCTCTCGTGTCGGTTGGCGTGCCTGCACCAGGGGCGCGCGGCGCTTCGGAGTCCGGGAAGCAGCTGCAGGACGGGCGGTGGACGGGTCGGGGCTTGGCGGCAGAAAAGGCTTGGCGGGCGCGGCGGGCAGGCACGGGCGCACGGGCAGGGGCGGCCAGGCATCCACCGTCATCGCGCCTTCCCACACAGCGACAGACACGTCGTACCTGCTAGAAACGCCCGGCCGGCCCGTCGCCGCTCCCTCTCTCGCCCCTTTCCTCCGCCCTCGTCCGCGTCGCGCCTGCCCGGAGCCTCCGCGCCGCTGCCAACACGCCCGCCACGCGCCCGCCCCGGCCCATCGCGAGCCTCCGCAGCTTCGTGCCGCCGACCCCGCCGCCGCCCCCGGCCCGAGTCTCCCACGGCCGGCCTGACCGCCGAGCGTCCTGGCGAACAGAGCCGCAACCCAGCCTCGCGTCCCGGCTCGGTCTCACCAACACAGCGCTCCAGCCGTACACGTCTCTACCCCCTCCCAGCCCCGTGCCCGTTCCGTGCTCCCGCTCACACCTCGCGTCGGTCGACCCTAGGCAAGCAATTGCTGCCATCAACGCACCGGGCGCTAGCGCTCCACGTCGCCCAGTTGTTTATTGGCATCGTAGAACAGCAGACGCTTGTGGGTCGTGACTCACTCTTAGCCTGGCGCTGTCCGGCGTCGAGTCCCCGTACGTCCTACAACACGTCCTGTGCTACGCCCGCATGCTTCCCATTTAAACTTCCCCACGCCCTGCCACTCGCCAGCACAGCCGTTGTTGCGTCTCCTACTTACACCACGCATGCAGCAGTCTTGCTAGTCGCCATCGCACTGTAACCGTCGGGTTGCTCGCCGCCAATCGCTGCCTTTCGTGCCCCGCTTGCCACTAGCTCGCAGTCCTGCTTCGCGGCCCGCAGCCAGCATCGGCCATATCTGTTTTCTCGCATCTCGTTCCCTTTGACGCGTTCGGCAACGTTTGTGCATCTTCAGGCCAACGGCGTGAGGTGGCTTCTGGTGAGCCTTACGACTGATATCAGTCTCCTACAGCCCGGCCTTTTCATTATTTGGTCTAGCCGTCTGCCACGCCACCCGAGTCCTCCGGACCTCCCTCCCCCGCCCACGCACATCGCACGCACCCATCACGTAGGCACGTACCCATCGTCCTGCACTCTCGCACTTGCTGCCATGGCCTCCAACCGCAGCCGCCGCATCGCCAAGGAGATCAAGGACATCCAGGCGGACACGCACAGCAAGATCACGGTGGAGCCCTTGGACGGCGCCGATGACCTCACGCACCTGCGCGGCATGTTCTGGGGGCCGCCCGACACGCCCTACGAGGGCGGCAAGTTCTTCGTGGACATCCGCATCCCGTCCGAGTACCCGTTCCGGCCGCCCGTCATGAAGTTCGAGACGAGGATATGGCACCCCAACGTGAGCAGTCAAACGGTACGTACGCTCCAGCGTCTACTCTTTCCTTCCTCCCCATCAACCATTCCGTGGGAACGAGATGCTAAATTCAGCGCCCCCTCTCTTCCCGGGGCCGCGGGGCACACCCAGGGCGCCATCTGCCTCGACACGCTCTCGACGGCCTGGTCGCCCGTTTTGACCATCAAGTCGGCCCTCATCTCGCTGCAGTCGCTGCTCTCGACGCCGGAGCCCAAGGATCCCCAGGACGCCGAGGTGGCCGGGATGCTGATCCGCAACCCGGCCGAGTTCGAGCACGTGGCGCGCGAGTGGGCCGTCAAACACGCGGGCGCGCCACCGCGCCGCGAGCGCGGCGAGGGCTCCGGCGGCGCCACGGCCGAGAGCATCAAGAAGAAGGAGAAGGCGGCGCGCGAGGGCGAGGAGCGCGCTAAGCTTGCTGCGTAAGTGCCATCTCTCTCTCCCTTTGCCACGCCCGTATATTCGTCGGGGAGTCCGAACTCGGCCAGGGAGCGTGGATAACTCATGGAAAGTGTGCCCGCAGATACCATGGATACAACAAGGACCTCATCGACCGCTTCGTCGCCATGGGCTTTGATGTCCCGGCTGTGGTAGCCGCGTTCGAGTACGTCGGAATCGATAAGATGAACGGCGAGGACTACGAGCTCGAGGAGGCTTATATGGGGGATATTACGGCGCGGCTGTTCGGCGAGGCGTGATCACGGCGCTGCCACCCCTCGCTGGTGGGAAGCTCGGAAAGGAGGCCCAGGGCGACCTTGGCTAGGACAAAACAAGGGCTAGACTGAGAAGAGAAAGCTAGAGGGGAGGAACTGTGGGAGGGTCTGCCTGCGTGAGTGCGTAGAATGTGATGGAAAGAGGGGCTACCTCCTCTTTTCTTTATTTACGTACGTGTGTATGTGTGTGTGTGTGTGCGGTTCGGCGTTGATGTTGCGTCACTTGTCAGTGCGTCTTTTCATTGTTACCCGCGCTATCTTCTTCTCTTCTTCTCTTATCTTATTTCACTTTGTTTCTTCCTCCGTCTATGCTATGTTTCTCTGGGGCAGGAGACTCGGCGCGAAATGATGGGCTAGGTTTAAGGGCTGAGCTAGGACTATTATTTAGGAGCTCAATCGGGCTTATTTTGTAGCGGAGTGTAAATGGGAGTCTGGAACCGTACGGAATGGAATGGATTGCACACTAAGAGAAAGAGGTCTTGAAGTTACGGTGAAGAGGTGCATGTGAGGTTCCATTTTCTTTTTTTTTTCCTGCCTCTTGCCTTATCTTGCATTTTGGTAGACTGGACTAGGACCTATGTGCCTTAGCTATCCGCTTTGATGGCTGGAGAACTAAGAGGTCGAGGTATCTCCTATGTACCTAGATGGTTAGTATATCTTCCATAGAACCCGAGAAGTTGATTCATGGTTATAGACATGAACTATTGCTTACTTCAAACGGGGTATGTTGACGATCCACAGACAACAAGTTTCTCGTGCCTAGAAACCGGGAGCGGTTTAAGAAGACAGCACCTAGTTAACACAGGCGAATAAGCAGATGAAGAGCTTTTCAATTCATTCGATATACGTCCAAACTATCCAATTTCAGAATTATTGGCGCGAACGCCAATTGTTCATGCACTCGGTACGTCCGAGGCCCAGGGATATGCTTCGGGCATCGGACTCCACGGCGAGAGGTCGTCATAATCTCTCGTGGATGCCTCTCCGAAGAAAATCTGCTTCACGAACGGCAGGACATTCGTGCTGCAAGTTGTTAGCTCCGAGATTATCGAAATAGCCTCCAGGCCAAACTTCACAGCGAGAGCAGGGTGACTTACTATCCCGAGAAATCGCAGTGGCCACCCGACCGAACAGCCATACCAATCTGCTCGCCGACGCCCAGCCACTCATAGACGATCTTCGCCGCCGGATACACGACGACGGCCGTGCCCTCGGAATTCGTAAACGGATCGCCCGTGCCCTGATCGATGACCAACGCGCGGGGCGCCAGGGCGGCCGCGATGGTATGCGCGTCGAACGGGGTGCGCTCAGACTGGCCGATGAAGTCGGCCAGGGTGGAATCGGACCACCAGGGCGCGCCCTGCTTGGAGTTCTCGAGCGTCTCGTCCTGGCCGCTGAGCGCGTGGTAGCGGTAGGGCCCGAGGCCCTGCACGCCGCTGCTCATGGCCATCGTCACCGTGACGCGCTCGTCGAAGAGGCCCCCGGCTAGCGCCGCTTTGCCCAGCCGCGAGCACCCCGTCACCCCGACTTTGGTCGCGTCGATCTCGCCCGCCGTCTGCTCGAGCGCGTCGAGCACCCGGTGGAAGCCCCAGGCCCATGCCACGAGGGTGCCTGGCGAGGGGGTGGGTGAGCAGGTTTGCGGCGTTTGGGGCGAGTGGTGTACGGGGGGGAGGAGAAGGAGGAGGGCCCTGTATATAGTCTAGCTACGTACCGATGTCCCGCCCATTGTACAGGTCCCAGAAGGCGCCCGTCTTGGAGTTGCTGTCGGCGGCCACGCTCAGGTAGTCGTAGGTGACGACGGCGATGCCCTCGCTCAGGTAGGCGTTGTTGTCCATGCCGCCGATGGCGATGACGACGGGGGCCGGCGCGTCCGCGGACGCGCCGCTCGGCAAGTTGATCGAGGCCGAGAACTGCGCCGTCTTGCCGTCGGCCTCGACCGCGATGCTCACCGTGTCCCCGCTGCGCGTCGCCGTCACCGTCTCCAGGGCGTGGTCCGGGTAGTACCCGTACTGGTAGTGCTGCATCATGTCCAGGATCTCGGGCTTGCGGCACGAGTACCACTCCTCCTGGGTCTGCACCCGAGAGGTGCCGTCGAGGTAGAGGAACGGGTCCGGGAGCGTCGGCGTGACGGGGAAGCTGCCGGCTTCCGGCCACGGGGAGGGCGTGCTCGGACAGGAGCTGGAGTCTTGGGCGATGGCGCGAGCTAAGAAGCTCAACAGCGCGGCGGCGAATGGTTGGGAGCGCATGTTGTCAGGACCCACGGCTACGTTTTTTTCCTGACCGTTTCGCACTGGAAAGCCTCGAACGATCCAAAGTAGCTTCCTTGGGGGCAAAGCCGGGCGGCTGCTCGACTTATTTAGGCCATTTTTCAGTGGACCAGCGGAAGAACGGAACAATTTTAGATTTATATGTCTGCATTATGGCCACGAGAATGCCCTGCTATAGTGACAGCGGCTCTCCACTACAGCACGTGGTCTTGTTCCTTCCACCCGTATTGAGCAGCCTTGAAGTGGCAAGGTCGAAAAACGTGACGACGGCATAAATTAGACGCAGCCTACAAACCCTGCATTCGAGGTCGAGGTCGTGTAGGTCACTATGTGAACAATGCCTCAGCCCAAGACTATCCGGATTGAAAAGGCCCTTTTGGGCAATGCTGCGCTGGTTTGGGACGAGATATACTCATCTTTAGGGTCCTTTGCCCTGTGAGGTTGTGGGCACTGGCTGGTTCAAGACGTATCACGACATGTTTCGAAGCATCTAGCCTAAACAGCTATATAAACGCTTCCCGTGAGTGGTCGTACAATAAACTCGACCCCGGGCCGAGCGTGAGTCTTGGCGTGTACCCCGCACCTCCCGCCGGCCGCTCCTTGCTGAAGCCGGAGAAAATGATCAACTGCTGAATTAATTTTGACATGGGGCCGATAGCTCAGGGCAGCCGGAAGAAGCAGATAATCTGTCCAGGTGCGCCTTCTACTTTCCCCCTTTGAAAACGCTGTTCTCGAGTCGGTAAGGATCCGAGCGGCGGCGTGGCGCTAGTTGTGCATCGGCAAACGACTCGTGGCTCAACTAGATCTTGTTCAGCGAATTGCTATTGAGGATTATCGAAGCAGCAACTACAATATTAACTCTAGCATATTAGAACGCCAGTGTTGGCCTGCAATGAGAACTAGATGAAAATTCTTTCCGCTTCTCTAAGAATCGCCTTGGCTGTCTACCGAGGCTGGACAGCCTTGCTGTCAGACTCCGGAAGTCTGGAATGCGTAGGCCAGGTCAATTGACATTGAAAAGATGGTGCTGTCTGGAGCTGCGTAAATACACTTGTAGGACCCCTATCAGAGGCTGGCAAACTAGGCCCAAATGCCACAGCCATGGCTAGGCGCTAGTCTTACACGTGATAGCTACGCAACACTACTTCAACAATGTTGCCGGGCATCCGTAGCATCGCTTTCCACCGAGGCATCGTTTTATCACTGCGTCATCCTCGTCCTGCTCAGCATCCATCTACTAGAGGACTCGTCTCATTATTCATATCGGATATTTATCCTTTGTTCAAGCTGCCATGATCAGCCGGACCCGGTCTGGCAACGATGGGCGAGGTGCTCCTCGTTGTAGGAAGCATAGCCTCGTTCGCCCAAATCTTCCAGGTCACCGTCAAATCGTATAACATAGTATCCCATTTCTGTGCCAACGTTAAGGATGCGCTATCACATTTGAGACTCAATCGCTAAAGGCTCCTCCTTCTCCGCGCTATTTTGTCGAGTACTCGCGAGTTCGTCGGCCACTGCGATGATGATGATGACGATGAGGTGCTGCCTGCGGAGCTGCGACAGTTGCTGTTTGAAGCGGTCAATGTTGTTGAACAGTGCATGATCGAGCTTCACCGTTGATCAAATGCGTCTTGCGGAGGTGGGGAAAATATAGGTTCTAGGAAGAAACTCAAATGGGCCATTACGGATCGCCATTAGGCCGAGAAAGCACGCCAGCAACTAAGAGATGCGGAGGCAACTCTAGCGACCGTTATCCAGTTGCTCCAATTGTAAGCTAGAATGCTATTCCTTCCCCTGCTCCGAACTAACAGTCCAACGGTCGGAACAACTCGATGCACATGCGCGTAATTCAGCGTTAAAACGCTAGCTCGTTCGAACTGGTACAGAGTCTTACCTCTCGACAACGTACCATCTCTAAGCCCGAAGACTCCGAATCGAGTGACACTGTCACTGAAGCTCGCGATGGACGGGCTGAAGACGGAATCTTGATGCCGGAAGGCCGTGTAGATGATAGAAATAGACCGTTCCCAAGATGCATCAAGGTAGTGGTGTCACACATCGGAGTTCTGTATTGAGCAAGCTCACTTTTCCCTTTTCCTTACTCTTCGGTTTTAGTTGGATGGCATTCGGACGCGGCTATGATGAACTTGTTTCCTATGTTCTGGTTCCTCTGTGATCGTTCTTCTCAACAACATGCAACATTCCTCATATTAGCTATCAGAAAGTGCTCCTGTGAACGTAGCATAACATGTGAGCGTCACAACTTTCGCAACAGACCCTCCGTTCACTACCATGCCGGGCTGAAAACATGACATTTTGACTCCTACTTTTCACTTGTCCATACCAATGGGATCGATTACACTCAATTACCCGCAGTTGCTGAACTAGAAACCAAAGCCAATAGTCTTTTTGTAGTAATGCAATGGGTATCAAACAAATTCACTTAAAGCAATCCCGCTATAACGCGCAGCTAACCACCTAGGAAATAAAGGACAAACCAAGACAACTTAATGGACAATAAACGCCGTGGACTGATGCAACACCAAGTCCAACTTTCCAGCATCTTCTTAGCTCATGCCCCAACACCAAAAAAGTGCCATAAACCAGAATGTCCGCCCATTCAGGGCAAAAGTGCCCGTCCATTCAATCGCCCCAAATCTCGGCCAGACCTTAAGTCTCCCCAACCCCAACTCCAACACTCCTCCATACACACCCCCGAAGCCCCCACAACCCCCTCAAACCCACATAACCTAATCATAAACCTCCAAAACTTCCACCCCCTCCTCCGCCACTCCACCTCCACCTCCACCCGCACCACCCGCACCCTTCCCCCTCCCCTTCCTCCTCCCTGCTCCCCTCCCCACTTCCTCCGCCCCCTCCCCTCCATCCTCCCCCGCGCCCGCGCCCCCCTGTCCCGCCCTCTGCGCCGCCTTCGCCCTCCTCACCTTCTCCGCCTCCGCCCTCGCCCGCTCCACCTCGACACGGCCCTCCGCCTCCGCGGCCGCGAGCTCGCGCTCCAGTGCGCGCGGGTCCGCGAAGTCGGACTCGCGCTTGCCGACGGCGGCGCAGAAGGCGGCGAAAGACATGCGGGGGCGGCCGGTCGGCGTCGCTGCGGCGGCGGCCGACGCGTCCGGCGTCGCGGGTCCCGGCGTCGTAGTCGTCGTAGAGGCCGAGGTATCCGTTGGGTCGGCGGAAGCCGGTGCGGGCGCGGGCGTAGGTTCGGCCGCAGGGGCGGACACCGGGCCATCGAGGCCGAGAAGCGCGCGGCGGACGCGGTCGGGGTTTCTCTTTTCCTCGCGGACGAATTTGCACTTCATCATCCGGCGGGTTCGCCCGGGAAACATCCTGCTCATGATGAAGAAGTCGGTGCCCCAGGTCCCGAGCGCTTCGTAGAACTTCTCCGTGTCTTCCGCCGACCATTTGGGCCCCTTATAAGGCCCGTATGCAACGCGTTCAGCTGGATCGCGTCGACCATCGAGTAGATGGCTATGTGTGGTAACGCGTGTCGTGATGTCGTCCTCGGAAACCTCCTCCAGCTCCTCGTCGTCCTGCTGCGCGGCCGCAGTTCGGTCGACGACAAGAGAGGCCTGGTCTACTACAATCTGCCCTGTCGCATCAACACGAAGCTTCGGTAAAGCCGCGGCGCCCGAAGCCGCCAAATCCGCCTCCGTCCGCCTACGTGCCGCCCTTTCAAGCCTCGATTCCCTTCCTTGCTTTCTCTGACTACCTTCGCCCTCCGCATTCTCACCCTCTTCACCACCCTGTCCCTCCTCTCCCTCTGCGTCTTCCCCTTGACCCTCCCCTTCACTGTCTTCCCCGTCTTCCTCCTCATCTCCCCTATTAACCTGCGGCATCCTATCCTTCTGCCTCCTTCTCCTGACGGCCGCCCAATCAACCTGCTGCATCGCCACCTCCCTCGTTGACTTCTTGCCCCGTCGCGCATCCTGCGTCATCTCATCCATTGTCGCTCTCTTCGGATCGATGCGCGAGTTCTCCGCCTCGGCGGGCGTGGTCTCGCGACGGTGTCGGCCGCGCGTGCGTCTGCGCTTGCGAGGACGCACCGCTTCCCCATCTCCGTTGGTGTCGGCATTGGCACTAGCGTCGGCATCTTCGTCAATGCCGTCGCCGTCGCCGTCGGCGTCGGCGTCGGCGTCGGCGTCGGCGTCGGAGCCCGGTGATGGCGATCGTGGCGGCAAGGCATGAATGCGCGGACGGCCGCGTACACGGAAAGGGCGGGTTGTCGTGGGCAGCTGTTGTTGCTGACCGTCTTCTGCGTCGGCTGTAGTGTCATCTTGGGCAGTGGTGGGCGCGCCCTTGCGCTTGCGCGGTACGCCCTTATCCTTGCGAGGTTTGCGAGGTTTCTTTCCAGCCTGCTGTGGTTGTTGGGTCTGCTCTTGGTTGCTTGCTGTGGCACCCTGCGCATTGTCCGCAGTTTCTGGTCGCTGTTCTGTTCCTTCTGTGGCCTGAAAGTCCGTCCCCCGAGCGGCTGGTGGTGGTTGTGCGTCAGTGGTCTGTTGTTGGGATTTAGAAGAACGGCCTCTCCGGCCGCGTGGAGGCAGCGCATTGACATTTATCTGCCATGGCTGATCCTTTCGTTTTTGAGACGTGGTGCTACGGGTCGCTCTGGTGGTCTGGCTCGGCGCTGGCGCTGGCGCTGGCGCTGCAGGTGGTGGCGGGCTTTGGCCAGGACGAGTAGTTCTAGCTAGTGCGGAAGCGTCGGTTTCTTCGTAAGTGACAGGAGGCTGTTGAGATTGAATATCCGTGGTTATCGGTGTAGTGGTTGGCACGGGGTCAGTGTCGGTAGATGGTTGAGGTTCGGGTTGCGATAGCTCATGTTGAGTTGCGCCCGCATCGGGGGCGGCGCCGGAGGGGTCAGTAGATTGGTCTTGAGTAACTTTCTGGCGTTTTTGAGGTCGTTCTTCAGCTGCTTCTTCGTCTTCGCGTCCTCGAATCTGCGTAGCAGATGTTCCAGGCGCGGTCACTTGAGTTGCGGAGGAGTCTGAAGCTGCCACCGCTGCAACGACTCGGACTATTTCGTTGCCCGCGGCCTGGGTCTGTTCCGGCCGGTCGGGGACGACAGTCGCACTGGTTGGGGAAGTCTCGGCGACAGGTGCGAGAGGAGCATTGTCTTGAGTAGCCTCTCCAGGCTTTGGAGCAACGACATCGGGAATGGTGTTATCCGGCTGCACTAAGGCTCCCGCAGGCTGCGTCCGCGGCGCTATGCCCGTGGGCGCTGCATGCTCTTGCGCAGCCCGAACGCGTCCAGTGGTAGACCCGCTTGGTTCGGAGCTAGCCACACGCTCCTTCCTTCTAGAAGCGCTAGCGTCAATCCCACCAACTTCAAGCACAGGCTCACGCGAGCTCTCCAAGGGTTGTCCGGCAGGAGGGGTTGGCTGGTCTTGGCCGGCGGTGGGTGTTGAGACAGCCCCTCGGTCGACAGCCGCGGAGGAAGGTCGCTCGTCGCTAGCCGCCGACGAGACGGCTCGCTGCTCGCCGGCGGACGTGATGGACGGCTGCGGCGACGCCTCCGCTGGCGATTGCTGGGACTGGACGGCGGCGGTGTGGCCATTCGGGGCCGCGGGCCGACGACGCTGGACGCCGGCTTTGGGCGCAAGCTTGCGGCTCGATTTGTCTGGAGGAAACAGGAGGTGAGAAAGAGCGCAAAGGTGATGGCAAGGCAGCAAGCTTGCAAGAAGCCGCCTTGCAGGAATGACAAGCGAAGATTGCTTGACTCACTGATGGCGGACGTCCCAAACGACGACATGGCTGCGGCGGCTGTCGGAGCAATGCCGGTTGGAGAAAAAGAGGATCAGCCACAGCGGTCCGGAAGAGGCATCGCGAAGGCGGCGGGCGGGCGAGAGGGTGCGCGCGGTCGTTCTAAGCCGGCGAGCGCAGGTGGTGAATTCCCGCAGTCGGTGGTTTCGGCGCCCGCCGACGCAAGACTTAGCGGTTCGCAGCGAGGGGCGCGCCTGGCAGCCGAGGCAGGCGCGTGCGGCTCTTTCGTAGCCAGGCTCGCTGAGGTAATACCCCGGTGACTAAGCAAGGGGCGGCCGCAACCTCCATTCTCTTCAACGTCGTGCCCGCACCTACAACGCCTCGCCTTGTCCTCCGCCTCTCTCGCTCCGCCTTCCCTAGCATTCTCCCCCGCACCCTTTTCCTTGCCCCCCAATTCTCTCTTTCTTTTCATCCGCTCCTTTCAGATGAGGCTTCCGTGCCGGCCTTGTGTGTTAGCCTCGTTGCACCTCAGGCTGCGCCTTTAGCCTCGCCCTTGTTCGCCCACGTCTTTGGCTGAGCGCGGCGTCCACCAATCTTTCCCACGACCCTCCTTCACCCTTCCTCGCCATCGCCGCTGGCGCCGCTCCGCCTGCCTCCGCCTCTACCCTGCTGTTACGCCTCCCACCTTTGCTTTTCTTCACCCTCTCACCGCATCCTGATCTTCAAAAAGGCGCTCGTCGCTCCCCAGCGGGCTTGGCCACTTCCATGACGGCCGTCGAGACACACGCTGTCGCAGTTCCTTCGCTTCCTGGCCCTGTCAAGAAGATGGAGGACCAAGCCCACCCGCATCGCAAGCGGCCCGCCGCGGCAGCGCACGAGCGCGATGATCAACCGCCCCCCGCAAAGCGCCAGGCCACTTCGGCTGTCAACGGTGCGCGACCACACCCGGACCAAGATATGCCGTGGAGGAATGATCTCGAGGTTAGTGATACCTACTGCGTGCCATGCTGAGATGTTTCGGCAAGATCTGTCGCTGCCTGTTCGCCCAAAGATGTGTGCGTCGAATCCGTTTGGGCGGCCAAAGACGGCACAGACTAAAGCACCGAGGCAGATTTCGCCATGTCACAACTTGACACATTGTTCGCACTTCCATGCCCGGAAACGTTTACCGTGGGAAAAGGTCTAGTCGTGCTAATTACGTTCATATCATTAGGAATTCACCAAAGATGCGATCCTACGTCAAATGGCCGAATACAAGCGACAATTGAAAGACACCAAGGCCGAAATGGAAGATCTCAACCGCAAGATGGTGTACCATGACGACCATATTCGCGCAATAAATGCATGGTTCTCACAGGTGGGATTTCGGCGCGTTATGATATGGATATTATGGCATATAGGCTGACTTGGGTTGTTCAGGTAATCGACGAGGTCAAAGTCATTGTCGGAGAAGCTGTTGCGGACATGTCTGAATCAGAGACAGGTAAGCGTGGGAAACGAAGTCGCTTATAACAGAGTCACGTGCTCACTAAATAACCTTTACAGAGCTCGATAGATTCCCCACGTCGCTACTGTTCGAGAACCGAGAGAAATTCGAGTCGTATCTTTCCTCCCATTCGTCTGCTATCAAATCCGCGATTGCAGCGCTCTACTCCAAGATTCCAAAGGCAGATCCTAGCGTTCGACGGCTTCAAGAGGAGTTGGTTAGACTTTCTGCGGAGAAAAATGAACGCGCCGCAGAGGTTCAGCGTCTTACCATGGAGCGCGACGATTTGTCGGATCGCCTCGAGGGTGCCACTTCCCGCTATATGGTCGCCGAAAAGAAACTTGACCGCGCCAAAAGCACTGCCGTTGCCAAGCTCGAGAGACAAGCCTTGGGCAACTCTATCTCGGTCGCCTCTCGCAACGGCGAGGAGTCTTCGTCAGCGGTCAAGAGGGAAGGTTCCGACGCCAATGGTGTGACTGTTGACGGAGGTGCCTTGGAATCAGCCATGCTGGCGAAGAAGGAGGCCGAATCTACGTCTGTCAAGCGCAAGGAGCAAATCGAGACGCTTGAAGAAGAGAACAAATCTTTGCGTGATCTTGTTGCCAAACTAGAAGGTAAATGGGCCAGCCTGACCGATGAGGATTATGCGAAGACGGAGCTGTTCAAGTTAGCCAAGTCGCAACTGAAGGAGTTCATTGAGCGCATTACTAGCCTCGAGGCGACCAATACGCAGCTGCGCGAGGAGGCACAGAAGCTCCAGGCTGAGCGCACCGAACACCACATCAAAATGGACGAGGAGCAACACGCTGCCATTGCCGAAATGGAGAACCAGCTTGCCCGGTTAGAAATGGATCTCGCACGCGTCCGTCAGCAACGAGACGAGTACGCCGCAGATATTGATGTGCGCAAAAAAACAGCCGAAGAAAAGAAGCGTGCCTTTGAGCAGACGGAAGAGTTGCTTGCTTCCCGCCAGCACCAGATCGAGGCGCTGCAGGAAAAGGTTCAGCGGTACGAAATTTCCGCGGGCGAGGTAACAGTTCAGGACTCCGGCGATCTCGATTCCGTGTCACCCGAGGAGCTACGCTCGAAGGTGCGCACCACCCGCAAGGAATTCGACCTGCTTAACCAGGAGCTCTCGGCTATGGAATCCGCATATAAACGTTCGCAAGCCTTGGCGTCAAAGAAGGTTTCCGACACGGCGGCTGCCGACGAGGCGATTAGCCGCCTGTCGGCTGAGAAGGCCAAAGCCGACCAAAAATACTTCGCCGCCATGAAAGCTAAAGAAGCACGGGAGAACGAAAATCGCGCTTTACGCGCCCAAAACGCCAAGTCATCCGAGATTATATCGTCGCTTAAGGACGGAGACAAGAGCTCCTTACAACTCGTGGCAAATCTTGAGAGGTCGCGCTCCGAACTTAACGACGTAATCAGTGGGCTGAAAGGCGAGCAGCGTTCGCTTCAAGCACGTGTGACGGAACTGTCGAGCGCACAGGAAAGCGCGACTAATACAATGACGGAACTGAAGAAGCTTCTTAACACCAAGGAGGCGAGCATTTCATCGAGTGGAAAGGAGAAACGCGAGGTAGAGGTTGAAAATGAGCAGCTGAAGGTAGAGCTTGCTGAGACAAAGCGGAGTCTGGAAGGATGGAAGAAGAAGGGGCTGGGAAGTCAGACCAGCGAGTATGAGAGCTTAAGGGTGAGTTTACTCCCGCTTTAATCATCAACCTAGCTCTGTGTTGGTCGAGGTTTTGTGTCTTTACTAACATTAGTTTTTAGCGCATTGCCCTTTGCAACTGCTGCCAGCGCAACTTCAAGAATACGGTCATCAAGAACTGCGGCCATGTTCTTTGTCTAGACTGCGTTGAAGAGCGCATCCAGAGCCGCTCGCGCAAGTGTCCCAACTGTGGTCGTTCGTTCGGCACGAGCGACTACATGCGCGTCACGCTCTGAGCGTGGCGCGACCTTTCACTTCCCGCGGGCGCGGCCCGACACCCATTTTTATTTTGGCCCTTTTCCGGTTGGGTCAGTGTAACAACTACAACTAGTTTTGTAAGAACGACCGACTGCAAGTCAACAGCGACAATGTGTATGTGTGCGACTTCTTTTGGCGAGTTGAGCTTTTGGCCGGGAAGTAATGGGGCGAATCGCTGTCGTTCCTTTCCGATTGTAATCTCAGAGACCATCGGTGGATGGGGTGAGACGGTAATCCCTTGGACGGAAGCGGCCTATTACCGTCGGCCTTGTCCAAGCTGTCAGAACTGAAGTGTCACGTATACCGAGACTGCCTGTTGTTGCATGACCAAGTCTGGCGCCGTTCTCCACCCAGAACGGTTGTACAACACTTTCTCGACCCGCACTAAACTCACCACACACAACAACGCCTTATAGATCTTTCACTTCCCCTGTCCCGCCGTTCCTTTGTCTTTCTCTCTGCACGTAATTTTGACCAATTGGCCGACAAACAAAAAATCCCTATGCTGCGGTGGCCCCTCGGGTCCTTTGGGCTACTCAGCTTGGATACATAACTGGTGAGGTATTATGCGGCGAAACAGGCGTTTGTATGTGGGCGGAGGAATGGAACTTTGTTCTTTTGTTGGTTCACCGCCGTATTCTTATTGTCTTTTATTCTCGGTAATCGTGTCTGCGGGCCGGAGGTGTCGGTGGTGTCTTGTTTCTTTCTCATTCCTTCTCCTGTTTTTTTACCAACCTTATCACTTTTATTCTTAGGCCTTTTTAAATGCTTTCTTCTTATCACACATGTTCCGAGCGCCAATGGTGGTGGTTGTTTGGCATGCAGTGTGCGTGTGGTTTCGTCGCGCAGAATGTACGGGAGTCTCGTGCGGATAGGAAGAGTCTTTCTCCGCTCCTTCATTTATAGCCTGGAGGCTTTGCTAGCCTAGCTCGAGGAGCTAGTGCTGGCGCGTTTTGAGACGCCCGCTCAGCTTCACTTCGCGCCGCGTCTGCTTCTGGGGATGCTGTGTGTCGGGGGCTGGACGGGGAGAGTCAAGCTGAACGGTTGGCGTCGTAGTTTTGTGCTTGGTAGCATCGAATTCTTGCTGCCTGTCGAAGGGTAGGATTCGCGCGCACTAGGCTAGAGGCAGTGGATAGGCTAATTGTTAGAGCGAAATGAAGTGTTTCAATCAATATACAAATGGACTATCCGGCCGGACGTATGGCGTGTTTGTCAACGAGGGTGATATCAATACCTACATTTGTGGTACGAGAAACAGCGAGCCCCGGTAGTTACAATATCTCGATTGGTCAGTTAATTTTCTGGCGTTCGACGTGTCCACCGACGATTTTCAAGAAACTGGAGGAGGGC
Source organism: Lineolata rhizophorae (assembly GCA_010093515.1). Taxonomy (NCBI): domain Eukaryota; kingdom Fungi; phylum Ascomycota; class Dothideomycetes; order Lineolatales; family Lineolataceae; genus Lineolata; species Lineolata rhizophorae. The sequence goes on along the minus strand of MU001681.1, from coordinate 877,958 downwards.
CAATTCACGGAGGAAATGCGGACAATTAGCGGTGCGAGAATGAGATCGGAGATCTTGCACGCGGAAGTGACCAACGGATGAATGAGTGAAGAGCGACTCGCTTACCCTCAGCTCGAGTCTTGCACCTTGCTGACCGCGCTCGAGCCGCGCCAACCTTGCAGACTCCCGTTCAACGTGCGCGGCCTCGTCCTCCTCCGATTATCTACGGACCCAGGCACGTGGTTCAGTTCCACTTTGCAGCTGCCTGCATGATAGTTTATTTGTAGAGCGCGAGTCCCAAGTCCGTCAGGGTTAGCCCGCGACAAGATCGCCGGTCCGACGCGGTCGATACGCAGTCCCACCTATGCGCAGCGCGGCCTATCACCACGATTTACTTGCGATTCCCAACTATGCTATCATCCTTAATTGCCTAGTCTACTTCTAGCTACGCAACAGAGTCACAATGGGCAAAGCGAAACGTCGGCGAAATGCGGAGGAAGCGAAAGCGAAAGCCAAAAAAGCCGCCGGATTAGGACCGCACGGAAAATCGAGGCTTTTGGGAGACGGAGCAAGAGTCGGAAAGCATGTCCCGGCAGCAGCAAGTGGCAACGCAAAGGTGTCTCGGCCAGTACAAGGGAAAAAGAACCAAGGGACCACAAAGGGACAATGCCGCGGGAACGCGGCTCCAAGACACAACGGTGACGCTAAGCCTTGGGAATCCAACGACGACGACGACTACGAGCGTCTTCAACTCGGCGCGCATCCCATTCCCTTCGACCCCTACAAGAAAGTTCTACTCGTCGGCGAAGGTACGTCTTTTCCCCTACTTCCCTATTCACCCCGGATCGCAGCCCGTCTAATCGTGCCCAGCAGGCGACTTCAGCTTCGCCCTCTCCCTCGTCCGGCACCACGGCCTCTCCTCCCTCCTCAGCACCTCGCACGACACGCTCCCGACCCTGCAGGCGAAATACGCGCCGCAGATCGGCGGGACGCTGTCCGGGCTGCGCTCCGCCCTCGGGCCGTCCTCGCTCCTCCACGGCATCGACGCCCGCCGCCTCCCGTCCTACAAGCCGCTCCGCGCCGCCGCGCCCTTCCACCGCATCGCCTTCAACTTCCCGCACCTCGGCGGGCGCGCCCCGGGCGCCGCCGCCCGCGCCGCCACCGACGTCAACTACCAGGTGCGCCGCCACCAGGCCCTGCTGGTGGACTTCCTGGCCGGCGCGAGGCGGTTGGTGGAAGCGGACAGGAGCGGGGAGGCGGAGGCAGGGGTGCTGGGGCCGGCGAGGGGCGGTAGGGTGCTCGTCACGCTGTTCGAGGGCGAGCCGTATGGGCTGTGGAACGTGAGGGATTTGGCGAGGAGTGTGGGGTTGAAGGTTGTGGGCAGCGAGCGGTTTGAGGCCGGCTGGTATGAGGGTTATAGGCATGCGAGGACGATGGGGAACGTGCGCAGGAAGGAGAGGGGCAGGGGGGGTGGGGAGGAGAAAGGAAGTGGGGATGAGGAGGAGAGAGAGGAAACTGGGGCAAAAGATGAGCATGTGAGAGAGGCGGGCGAGTCTGGCAATGATGAGAGCGCCGAAGAGGAAGACGAGGATGTCGAGGACGACTCGCGACCTGGATGGCATGGCGAGAAACGGCCCGCTCGAACGTATTACTTTGCCAATGTAGATAGCACGTCCGCCCCACAGGGCCAGCCCAAGGCCAAGAAGCGGCGGAGAGGTGACGACACTTCTTCGGACTCAGATTAATATAAGAAGACCGGCGCAATTGGTACATTATGCTACGCGCTCAAGAAGTGTGTGGAACCCTTGGCCCTTTTCTGAACACCGACCAGGCCATAATTCCACTCGCATCGCTTGCGCTCACCACCGCGCATGAGATCCTCAGCTCATTGAAGCGCGATTGAGGACATTATAATACATTATCATCAACACGACACCACATCTTTGTGTTGCGCTCCGCTCACTACTACGGACTCACCGTAGCAGCATGTAGTGTCCGAATTCTTTTAAACTCCCCATTCCCGCTCCTGCTCTAAAGTAACGCTCAGGCTGACTACCATCATTCAACTCCCCAAATGCCGCTTAGACTCCTCGAAGGCCGTTCAAACTCCTGGTAGGTAATCAGTTCCCTTGATAATAAAATAAACTCACCATCACTTTTAAGTAAGTAGCTGTTACAAAGAAAATAACGTACCATGAACCATTGAACTCCGAAGGCACCCTTCAACGCATTAACACCATCCATGATCCTTGCCTATGGACTCATTGTAAACCATCAATCTTCATCCCATCTGATGCTCATCAACTCCTTCTGCCATACTCACAGTCTGTTCTGATCTCCACCCCGTATCTCTCCCGCCATACCCTCCTCACATGATGAAAACTTTCTTCATCTCCTCCTCCCTAAACACCCGCTCTTGATCCATCGGGTCCTTGACGTACCCCTCCGCCGTGCCCATCTTCTCGTTCGCCAGCCGTAGGCGCGCCTCGCCATAGACCCGCCCATTCGGCAGCACCACCGCGTCCGGCTCCACGATGCTCTTCGAGTGATGCGCGTACGGCAGCATGCGGGCGAGCTCGTTCAGCTCCGTCGAGCAGATGGGGCAGATGGAGTTGAGCGCGAGCGCGGCGGCGCCGCCGGGCCCCTTGTGGTGCAGCTTGTACTGGTGCTTGTGCGCCGGCTTGACGGGCTGGTTGTCCTCGGTGAACTCGTAGTCCGAGACCGAGTCCGGCCCCGCGCCTTCCTCGGACAGCACCTGCTCGGCGTCGGCCTGGCGCGGCGAGATCTTCTCCGAGTGGCACGAGGGCGACTTGAGCGCGCAGAAGCCCGCGCTGAGGACGTTGTGCAGGAGCGGCCGCTCTGGGATGTTGTGGAGCTGGTGGTGGACGGCGAGGAAGAGGTCGGCGAGGTAGTGCCAGCGGTCGGTCGAGTAGAGTGTCTGCAGAGTGACAGGTGAATTTCATAGGTATCACGTTCTCACTGGGGGGAAAGGAATTAGAATAGAGGTAAGAAGTCCCACCTTGTACGGCTCCTGATTGGTATTAGGGGAAAAAGCGAGAAGTCCGGCGGCGCGGATCGCAAAGTTCGGGTCCTTGTGCGGCGCTAGGTACTTCTGCGCGAACTCCCGCGCACTCACGATCGTCTCCAGGTTCTGAGTGCGCACCTTCTCGATGAATTCCTGAAGGCGCAACTCGTGCTCGAGGTTACTGGCGGGCTCGAAATCGGCCATCGGGTGGTTGCGCTTCCCCAACGGAAGGCTAAGCCTCACTTCCACCTTGCGCAGCGCTTGCTTGTTCTCGGAGCACCAGGCCAGGGCAGGACCCAATTTGTGCTCCTCCCTCAGCGCTTTCTCCACGCGCAGACATGCTACGAACGCGTCGATGTCAACCAGTTCCTCGATCTCCTTTTCCTTGGCTAGCTGCCGCGCGGCTTCGATGTAGCCCTGGCGCAGCATATAGTCGACCATCATGCGATCGAGCCGGATACCACTCCATTGTTCGTACTTGACATCCGCAAGCGAAGGAATCGTGTAAAGTTGGTTGAGATGGTCGACGCGCGCATGTAAGCTGCGAGTCAACTTGTGCAGCTCGCTATCAAGGCTCTCCATCTTCGTCCGAAGTTGTTTGAGGCGCTTGACCAGCTCGCCGACCACCTCTGCCGACTGCTGGGCGTCACCTGCGTCGCCCTTGGCGATCTCCTCCTGCAGCTTCTTGGCTATCCATTCTTTCTCGCGCTCGACTAGGCGACGCGCGTTCTTGAGGTTGCGGCTGATAATCGAGACTGGAACACGAAGGAGGAATTGGTCCTACATCACGGCGAGGGTCGCACAGTAAGTAAGTTCTCGGTTGTAAGAGAAGATCGCGCAAGTCAGTCATAAGAGCTCTACGCGCGCGCCTAAGCAGGGACGCGATGAGGCACGCAGAAGTAGTTCCTGCGCGCGTACTCGACCGCGCGCGTGAGCGACTACGCGCGTGAAGCTTGAAACGTACCAAAGAGACCTGTTGGTCGGCATTTAGCTTGGTGCTGGTGTGCTCGGCCATGATGAATGCCAGATGGCGGGCGGAAGCGAAGGATTGGAAGCGTGCTATGCCGGCGTACTCCGTAGGTGGCGAAAGCAGTCCGGAATGGAAGATTGGAGGGTTTTGGTGTTGGTGAAGAAGGTAGGGAAGAGCGGCGGGGCGCACGAGTAGCTTTGGCAGCTGCCGTGTGGCGGCAGGGGGGTGCCTGCCGGTTATCGCGCGGCACGTGAAGATAGTGCGTGATGCAGGGTTGGAAATGGGACATGCGGCTTTCCTCACCTTCGTCCCGGCTAGTTTACTATTAGCCAGTTTGAACCACCACTGTATGTACTTGTATGGAAGATGGCAAGTTCAGTTTTTCCGCAACTTGCTTGGGGGAGCCATGAGCGTTGGTTGACTTGAAGCCTGCAACGCTTAAGCAAGACGCTCTAGATTGCACGACCATCAAAGCAACTTTCCTACATGAACCGCAAGTATAAGCAGAAGGAGGATATAACGATGCAAATACTTTCTAAATTTCTATTCCGAATGAACATCATACAAGCATCCCAAACGCTTCCATCTAGTACATAGCATCATAACATCTATACGACGCATTACAAAAAGATACACGTCTAAGCTCCGCATAGCATCAGAAAGCAAAGCCGCTCTTCCACCACTTACTTCCCCAATGCCACCACACCCACTTGCCACCCCAGCACCACCATCCATCCTCCACTGCCGGCCCCAGACCCATCCCTCTCAACGGACTGACAGGAATAATCTCGATCAACCATATCCCCGACCGCGCCCAATCATTGCACAGCAGCGGCGCCGTCAAGAAGAACCACGCATGCACGAACACCACATTCCACACCCTCCTCGCCCAACGCCTCCTTGCCACCATCGGCAACTTCTCCGGAAGCAGCTTCGCCTGGACGTACCTCTCCAGCACAATCCCTAGGGGCTGCAACAAGAAAAACACGCACGAACCGCTCACCGGGCTCGACTTCCCCGGCATCGTAGCGCTCCCGCACGCGTGCAAGAACCCCGACAGCCCAAACGCGACCACCAACTCGACCGCTCTCGCTTTCCGCCCCTTCCTCTCCAGCCCCAGCCGCGCCACGGCCCACCGGCCCGACTCGGCGAACGCGAACCGGAACGTCTGGTGCCACCAGAGGCCCCACCACCCGCCGAGCCCGGCGTCCAGCACGCGTGCGTACGAGCCCCAGCTGCGCGGATACATCCAGGGGGCGCCGCGCGCGCCGAGCAGGTCCGGGCCGAGGAGGCCGGAGAAGAATAGCGGGCCGAGGGCGAAAATCATTTCGAGGGCGTGCTTGGCGGCGAGCATGGGGAGGATGAGGCGGTACGCGCGGCGCAGGGCAAAGGAGTCGCGGACGAGGCTGGGGAGGAAAGGTGGCGCGGTGGGGGAGGAGAGCGAGGCGAGGCCGAGGAAGTATGGGTCGTACATCATGATGGTTTTGAGAAGGTCGAGCACGAGATAGCTGGTGAAGAAGAGGCGGAGATTCGTGAGGATGAGTGTCCGGCGGGAGTCGTAGCGCGGGATGCGCGTGCGCGGTGGACGGGATAGGGAGTCTATTTCTTCGAGTGAAGGCGGGTCGCCGGAATTTTGGTGGAGTTGCTCTAGTACTCGTCGAGGCGGAGGTGGCAACCAGGGGATCCGCCAGTTCCAGCCCATGCCGCGGAAGTTGCAGAAGATATCGATAACCCAATCTAGTCGCTCTACGAAAGGGGTCATCGGGAAGGGCTGCCATGCGAAAGCGCCCATGCGCTTGGATGGAGCATGGATGCCGTAAACGGTTGAATCAGGTGCTCTCCGTCGAATCAAATTCGAGTTGGAATCCTCGCTCTTGTCAAACTGAGTAGTTGAATGCGGTTCGCCGTCCGAAACCACAGATCCATTACCCTCAGCCACATTCTCTTCTTCCGCTTTGATGATTCTCATGCTCCCCTCGGTCCGCTCGATCCTCTTAAACTCCGTCTGCGCATCGTGCACTACTAGAATGGTCCAGCACCACACAATAGACCACGCGTTCGCAAGGCCTACCCCAAATGCAGCCGGCATGTGCTTTGTCCTGCAATACCGGATAGCATAGGCAGAGAAAAATGCATTGAAGGCGAAAGCGACATATCTCATGCGCCGCCAGAATACGGAATTTTGATGGGGAATGAGAAGATACAATATCACTACCAAGGCCCCGAACGTGCAAAAAGGGTAAACAAATGGTTCGTATTCACCGGCCTGGATGGCGGAATCAAACTGCGCGTCATACTGGCGGCGGACATCGACGTGCGTCACCGACTGCGGCGCGGTCGTTGAGGAAAAGAGCGACTTGAACATGCTGTCATGGCCGGAAAATGAGGGCGTAGAGTGGCCGGACAGAGTGAATAAATATTGGAAAACATGGCGGACCAAAACCAATCATGTGGCGCTGCGGCGTGATTTAGCCACAGTCCGGTTTGTGTCACTGTCTGTGCCTGTCAGGGTCAAGTGGTCTTGCGGTTGGTCGATGACGCCGACGATGGCTAGTCTAATGTTACCCGCTAAACCTGGATTCATATAATACAGCAGTGGGCTAGCCTGTTCGGGAATTCAATACTTCACCTCCCCTCCAAGACCGTATTATGGTCCCGTGACTTTGAATTTTGCACCTTCAACCTCACTTTCTTATATCCTTTTCTTGAGTCACATTTCAGAGAAGCTGGAGGCCGAGAGCCTTCAGAAGCCGCCAAAATGGTCAACATCACAGACAAGATCAAGGAGTTCGTTATATGAGAGTTTTAGTTAGAATCTTCAAAGCTTATGGCCTAACCGATATGGCATAGGATCGAGGCGGAGATGGCAAGGACGCAGAGTAAACAATCAGTCTCGACAAGCTCATCTTTCCGAAAGGAGCTGACTTTTTAAAGAGAATAAGGCTACCGGTACGCTGCACGCTTATCCAAAATACGCAAAATGACCCGCCATTGACTCCGCCCAGAGTACCACTTGGGTCTTCTCAAAGGGCAAGTTTCCCGCGACCTACGACCATCTCCGACATTTTTCCCGCAAATCTAAACTCCATTCCAGCAAACTCGCCCGTCTTCGCGCGCAGCTTCTCGAGCCAGCCCCAGGCGCCGGTTCCGGCGGCGGGTCCGGCTTCGACGTCAGCAAGAGCGGCGACGCGCGCATCGCCCTCGTTGGCTTCCCCTCGGTCGGCAAGTCGACCTTCCTATCCAAGATCACCAAGACCAAGAGCGAGGTGGCCGCCTACGCCTTCACGACGCTGACGGCCATCCCCGGCGTGCTCGAGTATGGCGGCGCGGAGATCCAGGTGCTAGATCTGCCGGGGATCATCGAGGGTGCGGCTGAGGGGAAGGGGAGAGGAAGGCAGGTTATTAGTGCGGCTAAGGTGGGAGAGGGTGGCATTTTATTAGATGTTGAATCGTTGCTGATATGAACTAGACTAGTGACATGATCGTAATGGTCCTTGACGCGACGAAAAGGGCAGAGCAGCGAGCCCTACTCGAGGGCGAACTAGAAGCTGTTGGAATCAGGCTTAACAGGGATCCACCGTAAGCTCCCCCGCCGAGATATAAAGCATGAGTATGTTAAAATTCTTCCAGGAACATCTATTTGAAGCCGAAGAAAGCGGGCGGGATGAAAATCACATTCCAGGCCCCTCCGAAAATTTTAGACGAGAAGATGGTCTTTAACATCTTGCGCGACTACAAGCTGCTCAACTGCGAAGTTCTCGTCCGAGACGAGTACGGTAGGTATCACGTTGCGGGACCACCGAACCTTTCGTCAGACTGACATAGCTCAAGCAACCGTGGACGATCTAATCGATGTCATCATGAAGGACCACCGAAAGTATATCAAATGGTGAGTGCTCTCGAACAGGGCGACGGGCTTTTGTACAGCGCTAAGCAATGTAGTCTTTACGTCTACAACAAAATTGACAGCATCAGCGTCGAGTTTCTCGACGAACTCGCCCGCGAGCCCAACACCGCCGTCATGAGCTGCGAGCTCGATCTCGGCATCCAAGACGTCGTCGATCGGTGTTGGGAGGAGCTGCGGCTTATCCGGATATACACTAAGCGGTGCGTTTGCTGCCCGAAATTGGCTGATTATCCATGTTGTTGACACTCGTACAGGAAGGGCGTTGAGCCCGACTTTAGCGAAGCTCTCATCGTGCGAAATGGCTCCACTATTGAGAACGTGTGTGACCAGGTACATCGCACGTTGAAGGAGACGTTCAAGTACGCCCTCGTATGGGGCCAGAGCGCGCGCCATGTGCCGCAGCGAGTGGGGCTGGGTCATGTGGTTGCCGACGAAGACGTTGTGAGCATTGTTGCCAAGTGAGGAAAAGGGCGATGAGATTGGCGTGACAGCATAGAGAGCATCACTTTTCATTAGGTGTGGTTCCCTTGCGACGTGTATTCCGATAGATGCTCCGTAGTTGGGCCATACTATTTGAAAATACAGTAGACTTATCGAGTAAAAGCAAGCATTACAATGCCCACTCTTCCCTATTGTCGGATTGCAGCACAAAGGGCTCATCGATCTGCTTAACAGCGCTGTCACTGCACAAAACACTATTGACAAGTTAGCAACATGAACCCCCAATGCGGTGGAGTAAAACTTACCAAGCTGACGCGATCAAAGCGTCTAACTCCTTCACCGCCCTCTCCCTCTTTGCACCCGTGCTTGTGCCCCTCCCCACTTCTACCTGCAACTCCTTAATCCGCTTACTCTTCGCCACACCCGCCTGCTCAATCACCTTCTTCCCCAAGCAGTCCGCATGGAACGCGTGTTGACACGGAAAGACGAAGAACTGCCTCACCAGCAACGGCAGCCGGCAGACATAGCACCGTTCCCCTGGCTCGACGATCGCATATCTGTGCTCCAGCTCTCGAATATCCGACTTGATATGTTTCGCCGTGTCAGCCGCATCATCCATCTCCGCTTTCAGCCCATCGATAGCACGACTATACTCCTCCAGCGCAGCGCAAATCTCCTCCTTAAAGTCATCAATCACGACGAAGTCCGGGAAGAACGGGATCAGATCCTCGATCCTCAGCAGCTCGCACCGTTTCAGGAACGAAATCGCCGCCTTGATGCCCTGGCTTTGCCCGATGACCTTGCGCGCGACCTTGAGCCATAGCTTCTTGCGCAGCGCCGGGTCCTCGTCCGCGGGTCGGTCCGCCACCACGGCTGCTAGCTCCACCTCGTCATGCTTGAGCGCCAGATCGACCGCCTGGGCGAACTGCTGCATGGCGCTGTAGATGTGCACGCATGACTGGACGCGGGCGTGCTGGATGCAGAGGCGCAGCGCGAAGTCGGCGTCGTAGTTTTGCTCGTGCGCGTACGATTGAGCTTCGAGGTACGTGAGCAGCGCGGACTCGTCGCGTGACGGGTGCGAGGCGTAAATGGAGATAAGGGTGTTGTGGACCGCGGCGGAGGTACTTTGCCGTTGGTTAATGTCGAAGAGGAGGTAGCGGACAGCCTGGTTCTGGTTGAGTGGTACCCTGGTGATTTTGTTGTAATTTAGGAAAGCAGGGATAAGCTTTTGTGTGCTAAGGTTTGTTTGGCGCATCATGATTTCGACAAGCTCGACGGGAACGTTGGCCATTAGGACAGTGCTGTACTTGTAATAGACCTCTGCGTCCGTCTGCTTCTTAAGAATGTTCAACGCTTCGAGCCACCGCTCTCGTTGGATCCAATATGCCAACACGTAGTTGTAATCATTAACCAAGGTTGCAAAGAATAAAAGCTCCTCTTCTCGCCCATGACTGCTGATAACTTCGTATGTCGTCTTCTTATCCAGGTCAGACTTGTACTTGGTCGCGAAATCTTGGAATTCTTTCCGAACGACCTGGAGTTGTCCTTGCGAGTCTTTGGCGTTCATTCCTTCCGATATCTCCGCTTTAGTGGTGATAGTGTCATCTAGGGTATTCAGCTTCGACATGTAGATTTCAATAAGCCAAGCTGCCACCATCATCCGCTGCATAGTAGATGTTTTCTTCAGGTGTTGAAGCTTCGTCAAAAGATATTTGCGTAGCGCATCCTGCTCATCATTATCAATAAATGTAAGAGCCACCTGCTCAAATGGCTTTGTACTTCTCCCATATACCAGCGCTGCCTCCTGAAATTGGCCCTTTCCAACCAGGTAGTCACCCGAAGCTGTCGCTACGGCATCCTTCTGGAACGACGTCTTTGCGTATCGTGATGCAGCTTCGAATTGCTGCTGTTTCAGCATAATCTTCCACACATCCCTGCTCTCGTCATTGACGACAATCTCGAAAATCTCCTGCTCTGTGAACAGCCAAAACGTGTTCTTCGTCAGGTCGGCGACCAAACCGATCGCATTCTGCCCTTCCTCAAGAATAGACTGGTTGAGAACGACAGTCTCGTCGAGCCGATTGGTTGCAATTATTCGCCCTTCAACAAGCTGCAAGATATGCCACTGCGTCAAGACCATCGATTTCACAGGGTCCTGCCCGCCCCTTGCGCTCCGCATGGCGCTTTGAGAAGCAGGGAGCGCCGTCCGCGGTAGCAATTTCAATTCTGAAAACGTCTTGTTCCCTAGGCCCGAAAGGTCCGTCGACGCCAAAAGCTTGCCATGCAGCACACCTTGGGACGACAACCACGCGAACACCCTTTCCGAGTCCGACCTTTCCGCAAACTGGCCATCCGACGGGTCCGGATTTACGGCCAGCATCGACGGCGCAAGCTGCGCGCGCGAGATTTCCTGCACCGTCGGCGCTTCCGACTCGAATAGCTTCGAATACACGCTGCTCCCATCACTGCCGTATCGGCCCACCTTCCCCGCGAAGTGGAACAACTTCGCAGGCGTCGCGACCAACACCCTCCTCGCGTCCGGCCTTCCTGGTACCAAGTCCGCCCACAACCCCGCCACCGGCCCGTCCGAAGGATGCACCCTGTGCACCACCTTCAAGTACTTCTCTTCGCGACGGTAGAACTCGGTCGACGGCTCGATGTACGTCTCGTAGATATTGCCGTCGGCGGCGCCGATCAGAATCTCGCGCGTGGATGCGGTCGGATGCGATGGATTCCAGGATATAGATTCGATGGGCACGCCTTTGAGGCGGGAGAGGGCTTTCGGATGGCGCGATTGGGTGTGTAGGTAGTAGTTATCGTGCAGCGCGGTGGTAATGATTAGGTGCGAAGCGGATGGATCGAGAAACATGCGGCGGATGACACCGATCTCGGTTGATTTCTTGGGGAGATCAATATCTGTGCAGAGTGGTTGTGAGGGTTAGCAGATTGATTGCACTTCTGCGAGGAAAGCCGTACCGTCAATGTCGGCGGGACTATCCAAATCAATGCGCAGAATGCGCCCGGTAGATAGGGCGAGGACCAGCACATTATTGGCCACTTGCGCGGCGACAAAGTCAGAAGATAGGGAGAACTGGAGCTGAACTCGCTCGATATTGAAGATCGGGAGGGACGTCTCGGCAAGGTCTTGCAGGCTGCTTGCGGCAACATAGCCGCCCCCAGAGTCGAAGGCCATGACGAAGGAGACAAATAAAATAGGCCAGCTGAAGTCGGCAGTTTACTTCATTAAGCCATCATCGTAGGAGGCGCAAAGGAGAGGTAGCGCTGGCGACTGCGCTGGCGTGTGGAGCAATTCGGTGATCCTACGAAGCCGCGGAAGCTAAAGATTGACATAACTGCACATTTGGTGCGTGTCGCCTTCCGTATCAGCTTCGAGTTCCAAATCGGGTAAACAGCTGGGCGCTAATCGTACTCGGGCACATGACAGCAGACACACATTTAATTCAAACATGCTTTTAATTGCTTATTTGATTAATCTGGCTTACTCCTCCACCAGCCTGTGGAAAGCCTAGGCCAACGACTTTGCCCGGCTAAGTTGCCTCTAGATTACTTGTCTACCTCGATGCTTCCTTCAACAACTCCTGAATGGACTCCATCCCTCTCTTCGCAACAACGCCCAGATCGTTTCCGTACTTGCGTTCCTCGTTCTTGTCAAACACTTCCATGGAAAACCAGCCCCTAAAACCCGTGTCCAACACCGCTTTTGTAACACTCACGACCGGCAAATACCCATCAGTAAGGGGGAATGGGCGGAAGTCGTGACTCCACTGACCCCTCGGCCTCAGCCCCGTACTAACATCCGCCTCCTTTGCGAGAGGGGGAGACATCTTGTACGCATCGGAAAGCTGCAAAAAGTAAATCTTGTCCTTCGGTATCGTTAGAGTAAGGAACTTCATGCTCTCTGCGAACTGGCGGTCGAGCGATGCAGAATCCAGGCCTCCGTCTTCGATTAGGCCAGAGCTAGTCGTTGGATCCCCCCACTCGCTGCCTGCGGTTTGGAATGTGTCGAGGCAGAGGCCGATGTTATCTCTGTTTGCTTTCTTGACTATTTGCCAGACATTCTCCCATGTCGGGGCGTGGGTGGACCAGCACCAATTCTCGTACGCGATGCGGAGTCCTTTCGGCGCCATGATGTCGGCAAGCTCGGCGAGGTCTCCTGCGAAGTCATCCTGGGAGGATGATATGTTTTGTGCGTCCGAAGACCCGATCTGAGAGTTACATCAGTTGGGGTCGCCATCCGTATATTTCCGCGAGAATCACCTGTAATGTGTCGATTCCCGCTGCCTCCATTATCCTTATCCAACCACGCGCTCTTTCGAAGGCGTCACTTCGCTCCGGCGAACCATGCGGCCACCCCTCAAAATTTGCGAACGGTTGCAGCAGTGCAATCTTCAGATTTCGAGCGTCGCATAACTTGCGCGCTTTTTCTGCTGCCGTGCACAGGCTATCGTAGCCCTTCTCCGAGACGTCCTGTCTCAGATGTGATTTCGCAAAAGCGAGAAGATCAGGGAAAGATAGTTCAATCGCCTCGAAGCCCGCAGCCGATAGGGCGTCCAGCTTTTCCAGCAGAGACGCCGGAGAGTTCATTCCAATTGAACATGTTGCGTAGCAGGTTGGCACTCGTACCAAATTTGAGTCTTGTTCGGCCATTTTGCAAACGATGTATGAGCATGAAGCATGTCGTCTGACGCTGAAATCAATCTTTCTTGTGCGTCTTTGGCTGTTTGCTTACAGGTCCAGCATTCGCCGCTTCGGATTCGCGCCGTTGATGTCACAACCTCGTCAAACGTCATCCAACCATCAAGATTCCGCCTAGCCCGCACAAAGTGAATCCAATACAGCCCATAAACGGCCGGCGTGCTTTACGCGAATATGTTGCAGGTTTGCCGCCATTTTGTTCTTATTTCTTCGTTCCTGGGATTACCGTAAACTAGATTCAATTCGAAAGCCACGCACGCAATGGAATTGACTAACTTTACAAAGGTAAATGGTTACATTCCTTGTAGATCTACCTAGATGCTCGCTACATCATGCACTAATATCCCACAGATTGGAATGATTGGCGCCGGCAGTATGGGCGGCATGATGTCGCTCCTCTTCGCCGAGCTTGGCGTCGAAGTCAACGTTTACGACCCGTCACAGGAAAACGTTCAAAAGCTCCTTGAGCGTGCCAAAAACGCGGGCCTTTCTTCCAAGATCAAGGATCATAGCGGATATGAGTCCATTTGTAAGGCCTTGGGGACTCGGAAAGTTTTCATCTTCAGCGTTCCCCACGGCGACGTCGGCGATAAGACCGTCGACGGCTTGCGGCCCTTCTTGGAACCTGGCGATGTGATCGTTGACGCATCAAATGAACATTGGCGGAACACAGAGCGTCGACAGAAGCGGCTTGAGCCTGACGCAATTCACTATGTTGGGATGGGCGTATCTGGCGGATATCAGTCCGCGCGACATGGACCGTCCATGAGCCCCAGCGGAAGCGATATAGGACTTGACACAGTGTTGCCCTTTCTAACCAAGGCATGCGCCAGAGATGTTCATGGAAAGCCTTGTATCGCGAAAGTTGGCCCTGGTGGCAGTGGTCATTATGTCAAGATGGTGCACAACGGCATCGAGCAAGGCATGATGTCCACGATATGCGAGGTCTGGGGCATCATGAACAAGTGTCTCGGCATGGACTATGAGGAGGTAGCTACGATTTTTGAACAATGGAATGACCGTGGACCTCTGGTACTGTCAAATGCCTTGTTTGGAATGAAACATGACTAACATTTTGCAGAAGCGGAACTTTCTGGTCTCAATCGGCGCGCATATATGTCGGACTCGGGACCCGAAAGACGGCTCGTACGTCCTCGCAGACATTCTAGATAAAGTGGTCCAAGATGTCGACGAGACAGAAGGCACAGGCGTATGGACGTGCGAAGAGGGCGCACGACTGCACGTTCCAATCCCGACAATTGCGGCCGCTCACCTTTTCCGAGTTGGCTCTGCGGATGCTGCAAAGAGAATGGCAGTCCAACGCGCCTTTGGCTCAAGGACCCAGCCCGGATCGTTACAGTTGAATGGAGAGGAGAAGTCGAGATTCATCAACACTCTACACGAAGCCACGGTCGTATCCTTCTTCTTGGCGTACATACAGGGATTGCATCTGATTGCGAAGGCGAGCGAAGAGCAGAAATGGAACATCAACTTCCGTTCCGTGATGCAGCTTTGGAGAGGCGGTTGCATCATTCAGTCCGACAACATCACCGACGTTTTCGACAAGGCGTATGCTTCCGACACTGTCGATACTGGGAACCTGCTTGCGCACGAACTCATCAGCCATGAGCTATCAAGTCGGTACTCGGCTCTCAAAGATGTTACTCTGAGAGCTATGGGTGTGGATGCTCCTGTTCCGAGTCTTTCTGCATCATTAGAGTACTACAAGTACATGAGCTCAACAGACTTACCGATACAGTTTATGGAAGCGCAGTTGGATTATTTTGGCGAGCATATGTACGATCTAAAGTCAGAAACGCCGGGAAAACCAGTGACGGGCAAGCACCATTTCGAATGGAAGCCGGCGAGAGGAATTCACGAGACATGAATCCAAGTGCACCGAAAACTGAAGTACCTTTGGTAGTTTCTTGCTTCCTAGACTTACCATAGGCTATTGCCTATGTACGTTATCTTGAAAGAATATGACTGCGGGAAAGAAATTAAAGCATTCCTGATTAGGTATACTATACGCTCATGGAATGGATTGCATGTTTCGCTACTCGTCATACTGCCACGTTTTTTAGGAAAGCCTTATGTGTTAACCTGTTCATGCACATCTTTCAAATTGATATGCTGAAAGCCCTAGGAATGGTCCCTAATATTGCTCATAGATGCGACAGTTGCACCCGAGGTACTGTTGTTGTTCATTGTCACTTACATATCTCATTGTCCGCCTCATTATCCGCCTTGTTATTCGCCTCACTATTCGACTGCACTCTACTCCTCCTCAGCATCCTCACCTTGTTTGTTACTCGCCTCACTTGCAACAATACTTGCTTGACAGTCCTATTGCAAAACCCCGCCTGCTTCTATTCTCCAGACCTACTCAAAGTTGCTACCAAATAGACATGCAGAGTAGAGAATGCAAGTGAAGGTGAGTCCAAATAAGTGAATGTATTAAAGCACTGTAATCCAATGCTACAGGTAAGTATCATGAAGTGCCCGGCCTCTCAAGGCTTTTTTCATTAAGTTTGCAAGTGATTAATCATTTCTGGATGTATGCAATGTATCACGTAGCCATCGCTTTGCTATAGAATTTGCTCAAATAAAACTCTTGCTCTCAAAGGGCCCTTCAATGATCTATTTCTCAATTTAAAAGCCAATAAACGTAGCCACACCTTTGATTAACACGTGCTAGCTGGACACCTTGAATATAGTCGCTGTACACAACTTCAGGTATTCGGAGTGGGGTATTCAATTAGGAGTTCTGCTCACACAATGACGCTGCGATTATAGATTGCCATGTGTTCTATGCTCTCCTTAAGTAAACATTCATTGGGGAACGTGAATGGACTTCGTCGCAACACGAAGCTCTAATTTATCAATTTTCCTAAACCAGTTCCACTATAAAGTGCTGGACAGTGGACATTGTCAAGGTTCATACTCTCAAAGCAACTCTTGACCTCCGCAGAGAACGCTGTATAAATCTTTGCGCATTATATCCCATACTTTCTTGAAGCTTGCAGTGAGACGCTAAGACAACCCTGCCGAAAATGTCTTCTCAACGCTTCTCTGTCCGTATGGCTCAAGCTCCCAATGAATTGCTGAGTGCAGGTAATATATTCATTGCATGCTTGAGAGCATACGTTAACAAGCCAATAGACGACGCATACGAGCAACTATATTCCTATAATAATCTCAGATGGCTCTGGGATGCGCATGAAAAGAACGGCTGCAGATATACAAAGTTCAATCTTCCAGCGTTGGTCGAAGTAGCGGAAAAGACTGTCTCAGGAAGCCGGTGTGTCGACGTTTTTAAATATATGGAAGGAAGTTTCAACAAGGCCTTTCTTATGACAATGGAGGATGGATCGCAGGTCGTTGCAAAGATTCCAAATCCAAATGCAGGCAGGCCTCATTATACAACTGCATCAGAGGCTGCTACTTTGGTCTTCGTATGCCTTTTCAGAAAGCCTAGCAAATAATCATTGCACTTCACTAATTCTCAATCCGCAGCTCAGGGATTGTTTGGGAATTCCGGTCCCAAAAGTCCTTGCCTATAGCTCGAAGAAAGAGTTAAACGACATTGGTACCGAATATATAATTATAGAGAAAGCACCCGGAGTAGAGTTAAGGAACGTATGGAACGACTTGAAGGATCGAGAGAAAATTGAGACGGCCCGTCAACTTTCGGAACTTGTAGCCCGTATTGGGCAGTGTCAGTTTTCTCACTACGGAGCTCTTTACTTCGCTGATGACATACCGGAAATTTCGGGTACTTTGGTAAACTTCAAACATCTAGGGATGAGTGTGACTCCAACAGAGAAGCGGTTTGCGATCGGGCCTACCAATGACCGTAGATGGTTTGATGACCATCGGATAGACATCGATATGTATCGAGGACCATGTACGACCAGAATTTTTTTTTTAAAAAAAGGATTGATACTAAAATCATGGTAGGGAACAACTTGCATGAATTCATTTCAGCTGAAGTACAGCGGGAAATGACATGTATCAGAAAGTTCAACGACTATCCTAAAGATAAACAGTTGGGGTTCTATAATGGGCCCAACGCGTACACCCCGACAAGACATACCAAGCTTTCCGTGCTGGAAGATTTCACGAAAATAGTCGAGCACGTTTTGCCTAATCATGGTGGTTTGTTGGCGTCCATACTGTGGCACAATGACCTCCATGCCGGAAACATCTTCGTCGATCCGGAAAACCCAACCAACATAGTCAGCATAATAGACTGGCAAACAGTGCCGCTCGCGCCATTGTTTACTCAGGCAAACTTCCCGCGCCTAATCCTCAAGTACGGAACCGAGCCAGAAGAACTAAAGCAGGTTCCACTCCCGGAGAATTTTGAATTGCTCGATTCTGAAGAAAAGCATGCTGCAAGGAGACTCCAGACCGTACAAAAGATGTACCATGACTCTGAACTTGCTTTTCTTCAACATTGTCCTGACCTGCAACTGGCATTGGCAAACCGACACTTGATTGGTTTTAAGCTAGCAAAGCTGGCTAGGGATATTTTCAACGACGGGGAGCCTGAAATGAGACGTATACTTATAAAGGCTTCAAAGGAATGGCGAGGAATTGTTGGAGTGACTAGCAGCAGGTTGCCTCGGATTTCTTGTCCATTGGCGTACTCTGTCGATGCTATTGCTCAGTTCGAAGGCGATTACAAACACTGGGAGCGAGATGTCTCGCTCAAGGCTGCTTTCATGAAGTCTATTCACCCCGCAGGATGGGATGGAGCTATTGCCTCGGAAATTTTTGAGGAGACAAAGTCAAAATTGGAGAATGGCCTTCGGCATTTCCTTTCTCAAATGGCGAATAGTGAGTTAGAGAAGTGGCAATGGCTATCGGTTTGGCCATTTCAGGATAGTGATGGATCTCAGAGAGCCGCGCTGGAGCGGCGATTCCTAGACTGAGTATTGGGGCTTGGAAAGCCTCAAACTTATTTCCTAGTGATGGTAGATTAATTGACCTTTTTTTTGAACCAAATGATCTTGGCGCTTTGCATTATTATACTCTGCCTTCTTCCTCCTTGGATGTCCACGTAGCCAATGTTTTGCTTCTCCCTAGAAGTTTCCTAAGGACCGTAAACCTATGCCATTTCATCCTTTTTGAGCTAATGATCTGTGCTCCTAGTAATCCGCAGATACCCGAGAGAGGCAGAAGCCTTGCCGCATACGTGTACGAAGTGGATAGCTAGGCGTTTATTTCTCGCCAACCGCGCATATCCGGCTTAGAGCACCTCGCTCAAGCTCACTCCCTACTTCTCGTTCGAGGATTCCATGGCGAGATTGAATTCCTCATGACGAAGGGGTTATGAACCATTGCGAATAACCTTGGTCCGATGATGTTATCCGCACAATACCCAGTACCGAGTAGAGTTGAACGCTCTGCTGCGTACTACGTACCAAGGGCCGCCAAGAATGCCAAGATAAGTCGACCAATCGGAAGGGCTGTTTTTGCGGACTTTACCTAAAGATCCATGAACTTGCCCGCCGAACCTCGAACCAACATCAAAACCACCTGAAAGATTCCTGGTTTTACGAGCACATCCAGAGGACCGCACTTTTCACCAGCATGGCCTCCCCCACTGCTACCAAGGCCGACTCTGAAGCCATGGCATCCGTCGAGCCCGCGGCTCAACCAGCGGCTGAGGCCACCGCAGACGGCGCCGCGACCACCACGGTTGCCACCCGCGAAGGCGGCAAGAAAGTGATCAAGAAGGTCATCAAAAAGAAGCGACGACCGGCGCGGCCGCAAGTCGACCCGAGCACGTTCAAGTCAGAGCCTCCGCCGCAGACGGGCACGATCTTCAACATCTGGTACAACAAGTGGTCCGGGGGCGACCGCGAGGACAAGTATCTGTCGAAGCACCACGCCGCATCGCGCTGCAACGTCGCGCGCGATAGCGGCTACACGCGCGCGGATAAGGTGCCCGGAAGCTACTTCTGCCTCTTCTTCGCG
Source organism: Lineolata rhizophorae (assembly GCA_010093515.1). NCBI lineage: Eukaryota > Fungi > Ascomycota > Dothideomycetes > Lineolatales > Lineolataceae > Lineolata > Lineolata rhizophorae. The sequence goes on along the minus strand of MU001681.1, from coordinate 858,935 downwards.
AGGGGCCTATGTCCCAAGGGCCAGGAATGCGACTACTTGCACCGCCTGCCGACGATTCACGACATTTTCAACCCGAACGTGGACTGCTTTGGCCGGGACAAGTTTAGCGATTATCGCGACGACATGGGCGGCGTTGGGAGCTTCATGCGGCAGAACAGGACGCTGTACGTCGGCCGGATACATGTGACAGATGATATCGAGGAGATCGTGGCGAGGCATTTTCAGGAATGGGGTCAGATCGAGCGGAGTAAGTTGCCGCCGCCGTCGATACGTCCATATTTGCGGACTCGCAGAAAGCAAAATACTAATCGAATACCTCATAGTACGCGTTTTGACCGCCCGCGGCGTAGCATTCGTCACCTACGTCAACGAAGCCAACTCGCAGTTCGCAAAGGAGGCCATGGCCCACCAATCGCTCGACCACGAAGAAGTCCTCAACGTCCGCTGGGCGACCGTGGACCCGAATCCGCAGGCCCAGAAGCGCGACGCACGCCGCATCGAGGAGCAAGCTGCAGAAGCCATTCGGCGCGCGCTTCCAGCCGACTACGTGGCTGAGCTGGAGGGACGCGCGGTGCCTGCGAAGAAGCGGAGGGTGGAGGGAGACATCGAGGTGGAGGAGCATCAAGATCCCCCTTCAGAGGCACCGCAGAAGAATGAGCCGTTGAGGCTGGAGGCGCCAGAGCAGGATATGGCGCCAACACTCGAGGAGCTTACGGCTGGTTCGAATAATGGTATCCTTGGAGCTTCAACGCTCAATATGTTGGAGAATTCTCGTGCTGAGGGGATGGCTTTTTCGACAGCGCGGCAGGAAGCACCGAAAAGTTCTGGCCCTTTGGTAGAGTATGACAGCGATGAGAGTGATTAGGCAGAGTGGTCAAATGTTAGCAGACTAGTGTAATTTTAACTCGATACCCACTTCCTATTTGTATTTTAAGGGCCCAGCAAGGCATGAAGCTACTTGGATGGCACGTGGATCAAAAGTTACGTTCATAGGTCAGAACGAGACACTTAGTTGCAAGTTGGAGGCAGAACATCTCCACAACCCCTCGTATGCAGCCATATCTCATCTGCCACTCGTATTCATTCCGTTCTCGACTAATTGTCTTGGGCCTCAAAGCGACAGGTCATACAAAAAGCATGACCCTGACCTGAAATTGTACACAAATGCCATACCACCGCCTTCCTCTACTGCGCTCATGTTCTCTTCCTCCTTCCACTTCGCCGCATACCTGAGCAGCAGATCGTGCAACTGTTGCAGGTATGCCCTATCAGCAAGGGGTGCACTTTGAACGACCTTGCGCCAACTGTCCGGATCGCTAAGCCTGGTTGCCTTGATACCGTCCATGAGATCGTCTCGGGTCTCTACTGCTGCAATTGGACAGGCAGCGTAGGACTCAAGAAGAGCGCGAGCACGCGCTTGAGCACTCTCCACCACGCTCCACTTATTGCTCTTCTTGCTACGGTGCTGCGCAACCAACACCTGAACGCTATTCTTGTGTTCGCCGCCACCAGATGACCCGCCTTCGGCAACTCCTCCATGACCTACACCAAACATAAGTCGTTGCAACGAGCGAGCTTGGACGCCTTCCCGGTGGTCTCGCTCACGGATTTCGGCCCGAAGATATGATATTAGGTCAGAACTGCGTAAGTCGGTATCCTCCTTGCGGAGCATATTTTTGATTTTGAGGTCCGGTTTGCCAGTTCCGCTGGCTTCGTGTTTGATGATAATAATCCAGCAATGTTTGTCGTCGCGATAATTGGCGAGAAGCTGCTCCGGAGAGCGTGCATCAACGGCGAGCTCGGCACTGAGATCATGGGCCCAAAGTTCCGCAAGAATCTTGACACCGCTTGACCGAAGAACTGTCTTGTCAAAACTGGCAACGAGTACGTCGCACTGCAATTTTGTTCGTCAGTTGAGTATCTACTAGGTGATAGGAGCGCAAGTCAAGACTACTTACCCTTCGACCCGCCCAGTGCCCCTGGAGTTCTTCTTCCGTAGCCTTCTTCAAGAAGGAGGATTTTCCGCTAGGTTTACTGTAACGTGCCATTGACGTGACGAGCCGATCCCAGCCGAGGTTTACGCCCACTGCGTGACATCCTAGCGCAATGTTAGATTTGGACCTTCCCACCGATTTATTGGGTAAGCGTACCTGTAAAATGACCTTGGACTTTAGGCTGGTGGTCGGCAATCAGCCGGTCATACCTTCCACCGGCCGCAAGAACATCGCGCCTCTTGGTATCAAACAGGCATTGGAAGAGGATGCCACCTATTATTGTAAGTATCACAAGAGAAGACCTACGTTGCTATGGCCAACCTACCAGAATAAAACTTCTCATTGAAGCTGCTTAGCGGACTTACGTATAATTTCCGCCGCACGTTGAATTGTTTTGTGTATGCCATGACGGAACGTAGATGCGCGAAAGTTGCATGCGTCTTGTCTAGATACTCCGTCCCTTCTAAGAGCGAGCTGATCCTCCCGAACGCCTTCTCTGGGGTGTCTCGAAAATCAAACCGCGCCATATCATCCAAAGATGTCGACGAAATGCCCAATGTCGGAGAACGTAGCTCATTCCGGATCTTTTGCCATGTCCACTGCTGAATGTTTAACTTGCTTAACGTTTCTTTGACTGTTGGTCTCTGTGGTTTGCTTATTCTGCAGAAGTCCATAATGATGTCCAGAAGATCGGAGTGGTTGAGATGGAAGCACATTTGGGACGAGCTCAGGGACGGAAATCCATCGATGATTTCATCCACCACCTTAATGACTTCAGCTTCCTTTAGAGCGAGGTCCAGAGTTCCATAGGAGATAATATCGAAGTCTGCTTCCCCGTTGCTTCGGGGGGCGCCTCCAGTGTACGTATCGCGGAACACAGTTCCAATGGTGAAGGTCTTCTCCGCTGCTGGAGCTTCCCTAGCAATAGCCCGGGCGAACGGCAAAGTCAAGTCGTAAGGAAGTTGAACCAAGGTTCCGGATGCATCCAGAAGCTGCATAACGCTGTTATTTGAATAAAAAGACGAGCTAGGGAAAATGACGTCTCGTTGAATTTCGACCGCTCCATGTCGTCGGAAGATGCTCGACAGGCGGTCTTTGACAAGACCTTGAAGGACGAGGTCGCTCAACTGAGCACTGTGTGCGCCGTTTGCGGCACCCAGGTCCCAGGACAAATCCTTGACTTCTCTATTTGATGACTGCGAAAATAGTGCCGACATAATTTTCTGATAGTAAGGGGAAGAGGAATCGGAGAGGCCTTGGAGAGCCTGCCTGATCGTTTCGTCCTCGATTTGCAAGGGCAACTTCCCACTACGGAGTAACTCAGCACTACTCGGCCTCTCGCTAGGACGATGACTGATCAAAGATGTAATGATAGATCCCTGCAAAGCCTTGTCTGGAGAATTGAACTCCTGAGGCAAAGTGTGTATTTTCTCTCGAAGGTTTCGGATGACGTGATCCCTCTCCATAGCCGTCTTAAGGGGGTAGCACATCTCAAAAAAAATGATGCCCAGCGAGTACATATCCACTTTGTCGTTGTAGGATCCACCGACGTCGGAACGCAATTCGGGAGCGACATAAAGAGTAGTGCCAATGCTTCTAGTCATGTCTCCATCCGGATGCGCCCCTGACACAGCCTTATCCGCAAGATGATATTGGCCACTCGTGGCCAAACCAAAGTCCCCAATCCTCGGGTTATTTGCCATGTCGATAAAAATGTTATCCGGCTTCAGATCGCGGTGGATGATCCCGTGGCTATGCATATGCACTAGACCTTCTAAGATCTGTCGGAATAGCCGCCAAGCATCATCAGGATTACTATAGAGCCCTTTCCTAATCAGGTCGCGGAGTGTTTGTCTCTCGCAGTATTCCATCTGGATATAGAGGGTCACCTTCATTGGTGGGTTCGCAGCCCGTGAACTAGTTTGCGATCGCTTCTTCTGTAAGGCCGGGCTGCTATCGGTACTTTCAGGTTGGCCACCATTGTCCTGTTGAAAGACGATGTCGTCGTCCGCCTCTGAGTCTGATTCCACTGCATTTTCATCGGAGTCATCTTCAAACTCAATCTTCGGAAATCCACTTGAACTAATAAAGTCAAGTCCGCCCGTGCTCTGACCAAAATCGACATTTAGACCGGGTTTCTTGGACACGGACGAAGTGTCTTCCGAGAACGATGGTGTGTCTTCTTCCGTTTCCGAGATGCTTGTTGTATCGTCCTCTGGCCATGCGGCATAATAGCGTACTACGTACGGGTGGTTGAGGCGAGACAGAAGCATTACTTCGGACAAGACCTCAGAGAGAGCTGAACTTGAGTTCAATCTGATCTTTTTAATCGCATAAATTCGACCGTCGAGCTTGTTCCGCGCCTTAACCACTTCGCCATAACCCCCTTTGCCAAGTCGCCCAGTTTCAACCCATTCACTTGCATATCGGGAATACATGCCAGCTCCAGCCCCTGACGATTCTCTACGCACTCGACGGTCAAGAGGTATCGGTAAGGATGCCGAAGAAGACGACAATCTGCTGGGAAGAGGCGGCCTCGACGCTTGCTGATCAAAAACTGGCGCTTCGCTGCGAAGAAATTCGGAAGGCATGAGGTCGAAGGCAGATGGTCTCTTCTTCGTGTCTGGCCTAAAGAATTTTCGGATGATATCTTCTAGAGGTTGGGACAGCTCAAGAGCCTCTATCAACGCTGATGGTGAGCTGTACTGCTCTGGGGTCCTCAATCCAAATATCATTTGCAGAAAGATTACACCCAGGTCCCAGATGTCGGTCTTTCTCGACCGCCGGGAAATGGTTGCTGCTTGAGACAATTCCGTCGGTATCCAGTACGCGGACGTCAGGACTGCCGGCTTGGTGCTTCGGACGATGTCCCTAAGTTCATACAGGCTCTCTTGAAACCCAGCGTCGGCCAACTGAACACTGATCGCACCACTAGACGATGACCGCGAAAGTAGAACGTTGTTTGGGTGCAAACGCTTATGAATGACACCATTCCGATGATAAAAGTCCAGTGCTTCGAGCAGGTCGATTGACCACGACCGGACTCGGTCGGTCGGAATGGTATCGATGAGTTCAAGCATTTCGCAAAGCGATCCCTTGTTTCCGAAGTCGGTCAGAATGCTGATCTCCCAGGTCTCTAGCTTTGACTCATTGCTTTCGGACTCTAGCTTCTCAATCTTGAAGTCGAGGACGGCAGCGATGCTATCTGAGCGAAGTCTTTTCAGATCTTCGATCTCCTCCTCCAATTCTAGAATCCTTTTTTTGGCTTTCGTTTGCGTTGAGCTCGTCACTTTGACTTTCGTCTTTTTCAAAGCCAAACATGGAGGAGTCTGGTCCCCAGAAGTCATAGGCTGTGACATAAAAACTTCCGTCAGTGGGCCCGCGCCAACTTTCCTAGTAATCGCGACAGCAGAAAATTGGAATGTGTTGTTGTCTTCTTGGCACGTTATCAGCCTGTCGAATAGTATAGCATCCATGTTTAACTTGGCTGGGTCTAACAGACGTTAGTACTGACTGATGCTTTGAAATCCCTAAGATATAAAATGGGGGCGAGAAGCCATACCACTCAAGGAATTCCCAATGACCGATGTAGACTGCCTCGACTTGTGTTTCTGTCGACGCCTCATTTCATCGTCGACCATTCGTTTGAGAGCCCGGTCTTCCTCTGCTTTCTCTTCTTCCATCTTCTTTTGAAGGTCTTCTTCCTGGCGCCTCGCTAGTTCATGGGCCTTTTCTACCTCTTTCTCACGAGCTTCCGCCAGGCTGGGTAGAGCGTTGTCCTGTTCCCTTGAAGCGACGGCATCTTCGAGCACTTCCTGGATCGACGATGCTATCTCATATATCATCACTTCCCCGAGCAGCTCCTTAGAAAAAAAAGTTAGAATGTGTGCAAGTCTAGGCGGAAAAATCTGACATAAATTGTAGAAATAATGACTAATTACCTTCGGTTTCATGCTGATGATTGTCTCTATTTCATGTCGAGACCTTTCACGGACGCCTTGCATGTCTTCGATGGACAGTATCGGGGTCGTTTTCGGATACGTCGCAGTCAGCCGCACGAAGATGACTGTTGTCGTGTCACTGTCGGACCCTGCTCGAATGCTCAACCTGAACGCTTTGTCGGTGGTGTTCTACAGCAAAACCTAAAATGAGTACAGAGACCATGGATACGTATAGAAGTGTAAAATTAAGCAGGGAAAGGTCGTCAAATATCAGACTTAGACGGTACTTGTTCTTGATGACAACATAAACCTGGGCGAAAATAGCCAGGGACTCCGCCATCACGTCCATATTTGAGGGTACCGGATGGTAAATTGATTACTGCTTACGCTCCAAGCTCCTTTAAGCTCTACGTCTTCAAAGTCTTCCATGTAAATGGCCCTCAGCGCTTCGAGCTCTTCCTCGCGCGCCTGGGCATACTCTGCGGCCACCGGCTCATGCCTGGCTTTGCCCGCCGGCGAAGCTGGAAGGCTGGGATCATTCTCGGGGTTAGGCGGTTTGCATGTGCTCGTGCGTGCGTGAGACCCATGTGTGACGATATTGCTCCAAGACGTCTTTTTAGGCGGCGCCATGATTCATTGGTCGTATCGAAGAAAAGCAGAGGCGTTTGTTGATCTTCTCTCAGAAGCTGGTCGGCCGGAACCCGTGGGCGATATTGAGGACCCGTTAGCAGGCAGCCGAAGCTGCTTGCTGTTCACGCAGCGAGCATGTTACAAGCGGAGTTTCCTGTGCTACAAAAAGTGAAAGATAGATGCACGGTCAAAGTTGCTGCGGCGAAGTGACAAAGGGGAGTGTTACGGCGAAGAGCGGTGACTAGGAAAGGGACCCCAAACCTTCGCTTCATCACGCTAGTGTTATCGATAGCAGCCTTCCAACCTCGAACCCCACGTACCCCTCCATCCGTCCTTCCACCCTAAATCATCTTACTGTGCTTTACGACGTAGTAGAAATATGAACTTGACGATGGGACTTCTGTTAATGTACTGGTTTTGAAGTGTTGCTGCAGTTCGGTTATTCAAGTTCGACACGGATTTGTCCTCGGTAGCTGACTTTCACTCTGCATGCACGTTTGTCTCTCAAACCTTCAATCAGCATTAGCTGGACAGCTGCTCAACAGGGAGCCGCTGAAAAGAGAGTAATAACCATGACCTCCTACGCCGACATATATGCCATGTCGCTACAGCTGTTTATGTTATTGCGTGGTAAACGACCATAAGAATGACTCCGTCACACCTGAGTGAGAAGGATTACAAAATCTAGTTCTACGAGTTACAACGTAGCAAACTAAGTGACAAATCTAAAGGTTCTCATCTAAGCCTTTGAATACCATCTAAGCAACTCACAATGCCGGCTAGGTCCAGAAGACATTCTGTGTTTACAAATATATGGTCGACGTTGCCCCTCTCGCCTTAGTACGTATTATCCTTTGCGTATACGCTGCGGCCGAACTCGCACCACAACGTCAGCACTTTACTGTCTGTCGAATTTAACAACGAAGACAATGCTCTGCCTATGCTTTTCCGCATCATTGGCTAATCGAGACTACGCATTCACGTTGACGCTTTCTCTGTCCGTTCTTCTCCACTCTGCGCGGTCATTTTTCGCTATAACACTCAACCAGCCCCCGAATGCCAGACAGACACCTACAAATTCCCGCTCAGGCCCTCCTTGGCCTTGAAGCAGACAAAACGACCTTCTCCTGCGCGGCTCCAATTGACATTACTAGTTTATGTATAGTGGATATCCTCGCAGGAGTTATTTTGGGGCGTGTGGATGTTAGAGGTTCCTACATTTGTGGAGCTCTCGTTGGAGTGGGCCTTCGGACGTGGCATTGACTATTTTGGACAGTTCTTTCGAACCAGGTGCTGCGCCTAAATGCGTTGAAATTCTTTTGTTTATGGGAAGTCCTTAAAACGTCCCGCATCAATTAAAACATCTATATCTTAGCCTACCCCGCCAAAATATCCCTAAAAAAAAAGGCTTAAGCTAGCTGACCGGGTTCCGAGTCACCCGGGGTTCCAACTCACTGACCCGAAACCACCCATCCTCATGAAAAATCGTGTTTATTCTCTCAACGTAGTTACAATTGCCACTCTGTACACATAGACTGAAGTGTTTGAGCTGCTGTTTCAGCTGCTACTCTTTCTGCTGCCCGTTCCTCAGCGTCGGCATCCCGTTGTGCCTCAAGAAGTTGTGAGGCCTGTACAGCAACCATGATTGTATCTATATCTGCAAATCGTTGATTTGGATTAACACGAACTTTCTTTCGTGGCTGTTGAGGCTTAAGAGCCTCAAGTTGACTAT
>MU001681.1:836545-849518 GCA_010093515.1 Lineolata rhizophorae | reverse complement strand
CGCGTGGGAGGGAGGAAAAGCTCGTGCGTCCTCTTCAAGTATCCATTGTACAAGGAAGTCCTCTTGCTCTGGTGTCAATCGTTGTTGGTATACGTGGCTGGTTTGGCTGTTCTGTGTGCCTCGTACACGGGCAGAGAAGGTAGCTTGAGGGATGTTGTACGCCTTTGCAGCAGCTCTTTGACTAGTAAAAACACCAGCATTAAGATCGCGGATAGCTGCTTGAATAGATTCTTCACGGTTGTCCATTTTGGCAGTGTGGGTGGTGAGAAAACACGTGTTTTGTTGAGGGTGTTGAGTTCTGGGCAGTGAGTTGGAACCCCGGGTGACTCGGAACCCGGTCAGCTAGCTTATCGATAGGGAGTCTCCGCGACGCGAACCCCAGCGCCCCTCTCAACTTCAACACCATCAACCGTACCCGACACTTCCTTCCTAACCCATACAAACAACCCCCCAAACCATACCGCCCTCCAACCCGGCAACCATGCCCATCGCCCTCGGCCTCGAAGGCTCCGCCAACAAACTCGGCATCGGCCTAATCGCGCACTCCCCATCCCCCTACTCACCCTCCAACCCGCACATCCTCGCCAACCTCCGCCATACCTACGTGTCGCCGCCCGGCGAGGGCTTCTTGCCCAAGGACACGGCGAAGCACCACCGGGCGTGGGTGGTGCGGCTAGTGAAGCGGGCGATGCGGCAGGCGGGCGTGCGCGTCGCCGACGTCGACGTGATATGCTACACCAAGGGGCCTGGCATGGGGGCGCCGCTGCAGAGCGTGGCGCTAGCGGCGCGCACGCTGGGGCTGCTTTGGGGGAAGGAGGTTGTGGGCGTGAACCACTGCGTCGGACGTGCGTGAGCCTCGTGCCTCCCACTTCCCCCCCTTAGCCATTCCCGCAGCAGACGAATTGACAGACCGTGAGGGGGATTCGTTCGGTAAGACATCGAAATGGGCCGCGCAATCACCGGCGCCGCCAACCCGACGGTGCTCTACGTCTCCGGCGGCAACACCCAGGTCATCGCCTACTCGGCTCGGCGCTACCGCATCTTCGGCGAGACGCTCGACATCGCCGTGGGCAACTGCCTCGACCGCTTCGCGCGCACCCTACGCATACCCAACGACCCGGCCCCCGGCTACAACATCGAGCAGCTGGCCAAGCAGGGCGAATGCCTCGTGGACCTGCCGTACGCGGTCAAAGGCATGGACGCGAGCTTCTCGGGGATTCTCGCGCGGGCGGACGAGCTGGCGGCGCAGGTTGTGGGCGTGGGCGTGCCAGCGGAGGACGCGGACGCGGAGACGGACGGCGCGGGAGGTCGGGAGGCGAACGGCGTCGCGAACGGGCACGCGGCGAGCGGAGGAGCCAACGGCGACGCGCCTCCCGCCAACGAAGCCGGCGGGGCGCGCGCTCCCAAGCGACTCAAGAACGAGCAGCCCAGCAAGCCCAAACCGGCCGGCGCAGCCGCTGCCCCGCCGCCCCTCCGCGACCCCGACACCGGCGCCCTGGTCACCGTGCCCGACCTCTGCTTCTCCCTCCAGGAGACAGTGTTCGCGATGCTGGTCGAGATAACGGAGCGCGCCATGGCGCACGCGGGCTCCGCCGAGGTGCTCGTCGTGGGCGGCGTCGGGTGCAACGAGCGGCTGCAGGAGATGATGGGCATCATGGCGGCGGAGCGCGGCGGCTCCGTCTTCGCCACCGACGAGCGGTTCTGCATCGACAACGGCATCATGATTGCGCACGCGGGGTTGCTCGAGTGGAGCGTCGGCAGGGACGCCATGGACGAGGGCAGGAAAAAGGCGGCGACGGGAAAGGGATTGTTGAGGGAGACGTGGGGTGTTGAGAACAGTGATGTGACGCAGCGGTTCAGGACTGATGAGGTGTACGTTGGATGGAGGGATTGAAGAGATGTAGTTTAAACAGAAAGCGTTCATCCGGTCTGGTTGAGTTGCACTACGGGTTACTCCCCGATTTTAAATTACGCGGGAATTGCTTCTTTCCATGAGCGGCCGCGAAGCTTGAGACGCGCCAATTCTTGTCTACTGCCTATACAATCAGCAACCCAGCCCCTGATCGCCCAGAGTGAACTAGGAAGAACCCTAGTTCGAACAACATAGGCTTGCAACAGAGCTGCTATGACTATAACAAGCTTTCCACTGCGGTGCTGCAGAGGCAGCGCCCCCGGCGAGCACCAGAGAAGCAGCAAAGAACATACGAAATACGAAGTGATACATCGAGGCCACCAAAGGCAGCTACAAGTCCCATCCAGCCGCTCCTCGAATACAAATAACAATACAAAGACAAGACGCCTTTTCCCATGCTCTATTCGACCGATCCCATCGGCGAAGTTGGACCGTACGCTGCCGTGATTTCACTATTTACATCTACACCCCAGCCGCATCCTACGGAAGAGTCAGGCCCCGTAGTCATGGGAGCATCATTCTCCGGCGTTGACAAAAGGCTCTCAGAGGCACCCCTGTTGCGCAAGGGTCGCAGGAGAAGCGGGAAAAAAAAGGTGATTACAAGTGGGCAAAGTTGTACGTGCGGAAAACAAGATGAGCAAGAAGTGAAGAATCGAATAATAATACTACCACCTCCTGGTAAGGGTTGTCGATGCCTCCCCCTTAGATTCGTATAAGAGACGATTATACTTGGTGCCGATCGACGAGCTCATAATCTTTCGAGGAAGCCGCACCTCGACGCCAGAAGGTGAAGAAGCGGCGTCGGGCGAGTTTGGCGGGAAATTTCGAGTTGCCGGCGACGGTGACAGCGCGGTAGCAACGCCAGAAGACGGCGAAGACGATGCCGCCGAGGACGAAGCCGAGGACGGTGAGGAAGATCCAGTGCTGGCCCATCTGCGTAGCGAGATAACTTAGAATCCTAACTCCAACCGAATATATCATAGTCCAACCAATTTTTGCTACCGAAGGAATAACATACCCAGAAGATCAGCCGCACATCCTTGCCATGCCAACTATTGCCCAGGTGATGGGTGAAGAAGCTCCACGGGTGGTTGTTGTACTCGTCTGGGAAGAGCACGCGGACGCGGTCGCGGCCAATGGGTCCCGCGTTGTTGTAGTGGCGCCAGATGACGCTCAGGAACAGCGGGCCCGTGCTCGCCATGACGGTGATGTAGGGTAGCAGCCAGCTGCGGTTGTACTTGGGCAGCGAGTCGATGACACGAAGGAAGAAGGGGTGTCGAGGGATGGCGCCCATGGCATCATTGGAGATACCCGTCGGGACGGTACGGCGGAGCCAGGCCGGGTAGGCGAGGAGAGGGTCGAGGCGTCGTTGGCAGCCCTGTGTCAACGAGGGTTTGGGAGGTTAGAATGGGGGGGCTATTGCTTAGGAGTGGCTTGAGCGATTCGGGCTGAGACGTACATCGTCGAGATCGATATAGACGCCTCCGAAATGTGCGAGAACGAAGTAGCGAATAGAGTCGGCGCGCTGAATCGGGAATTCGTACGCGTCATACGTCTCGAGGAACCAAGGGTATCTGAAGAGCCATTAGGAAGCTGATCCGGCCGCGAAAGGCTACATCTAGCAACATACTCTTGAGCAATAAACTCCCTCGCCTTCTTGTCTGTCCACAGCTACACGACCGTCAGTCTCAGGTCTGGCCTTGCATCGCGTCACGTCGGACCCCTTCCCGGGCCCCCAAAATCCATGCCATTGAGCGACCTACCCTATACTCGTAGTCCTCGTGCAGGTCGATGCAGCTCTGCTGGGCCTCCTTCCAGCGCTCCGGGATGCTCTCGTTGACGTAGGTCTGGTGGATGAGCTTGGGGATCAGCTGCGGCTGCGACGTTATCGCGGGCGAGTTGGGCGCGGGCAGCTCGGCGCGCGAGATGGCGTCCTCGCTGCCGTCGACGACGAGCAGCGACAGCAGCGTCCACACGCTGTGCACCAGGTACCCGACGATCAGAATGTTGGCGACGAGGAAGAGGAGCACGCTGCGCCGCATCGTGGGCTAAGGGTCGCGCCAAGCTGCGCGTGCGGGGTGGAGGAGGGGTGGAGGAGTTGAGGCTCCCAGGACGGACGAAAGGGGGGGGGTGGATGCGCGACCGAGTGGACGCGACAGGAGACGGAGAGGGTTGCGGAGGCAGTCGAAATCACCGAGGGGTCCTGGGTCCGAAAACACGCTCTCGGCAGAGCATGCGGTGGTATATGCACAGGCCGAAGTGCATGCGTATGAAGGAGAATGCCCGCAGTTGGAAAAGAAAAGGCCGAGGCCGCTATGTATATGGGCTTGGTGCTCTTGCAGGGGCGCTCGAAACGGGGCTGGTCGCGAGCGAGGCGGTCTCGGCGTGGGTCCGGGGGACGGCTCGGCGTTCAGCCGACCAATGGGCGCGCGCGTGAGCCCATTGCACTGCCACCAAATTCCTGCTCCGACAGCACCACCACCGCGCTCTCCACTTCACCCGCCCTTTCTGTCGACCGCTCTCCGGCCTGCTCGTCTGCTACGCACGTATGTCGCCTCCGCCCTCCGTCCGGCCCTGTCGGCTGCGTGTGGAGACATTCTGCCTGCTCGCCCGCCGGCGTCATTGCAATTGTCGCCAGCACCATCAGGTGCCGGCCTCCATTTGCTGATGACGACAAGAGAAAGACACCCGTCGTTCCTCGAGACAGGCTTTCCAACGCATGCACCTGTCGTTCGAGTGTCCTACCGCATGCGCGTCGCGACGTCACTGCGCTTCCGCTTGCCTATCGTCTACTAGTGTACGCGGCATGGACGCGGAGCCCAGCGCGAAAATCGCAGAGTGTACTGCCACTTTTCACGTGCTCTAGCAACCTACGCAGCCATCCAACAAAGCCACAGCTCTGCTAGGGTCAAGGGCCGAGGCCCTCGCGACCTTTGCCGTAAAGGCTAAAGTCCGTGGACGCCGTATCACGTATCCCATCCCACAACGTTTCCGGAAATTTTGCCTACGAAGACGAAATTAATCAAAGCAATCTGCTGCCGAGAACTTTCAGGTTACTGTCGTGCGCCCAGCAACCTTATGATCTTATTTAATCTCAGCCTTTTCTATTAAAAGTCCTTGGCCACGGGAAGGGCCCGAACTCATCGCTAAACCGGCGATGCTGGCTGGGATCACACAGTCAGCTCCGATTTGGCCACTCCCTCCACGTCCAATGATACGCCTCACAGGAGCTTATCTCGTCAGCCTTAATTCCCCGTTGTGGAAACGAATTTCTCGTAGAGGCTAGCCATGTCTCCACAAATCTGCCTTTCTGAGGTATTGAAGCGATTCGGCCGTTTCTATACGTCGTGCTTTCCACCACTCGCTGCATGAGCACGGAGACGGGAATGACTTCGTTTCCACGAACTCGCCCTGAAAGCAGACATTGAGCTCCTCCTCGCCACCGAGACTCAGCTCCCAGTTTTGGGAGTGACAACCACGCCTGCGCGCCATTCCGCGTCGCACAGGGGAATATTGGCACCAGCAGATCTTCCTCATCGCACGGCTCGCTTAACCGCGTCATGCCGTGTGCTTTGCGTTCCCCTTCCCAAGGTCGCACGACTCGCTCCCCTTGATCGCCCCGGCGGCGGCCTAGGCGTGCATGGCCAGACTGGTCAGTGCTGCCCGCATCGCTCCGGCATTCTGGGTCCCGTGCGGAATGCCGCTTCTGGTGCCGGTTGCCGACGTCGGGGAGACTCCTGCGTACGGCACTCCGAGGTGGGTACGGTGAGTATCGACGGGAACGTACGTCTGCTGCGGGACGAAGATCAAGTTACTGGCGAGAAAGGACGTGGTTTGGGGTCCAAGGCGCAGATGCGGATTATCTCGCAAGGTAGTCCCGCGCCGGAAGCCCGTCGGAATGGCGACCAGACTTTTTGGTCACATTTTGAGTGTGTTGGAGTGGGAAAAGTGACAGGAAGCTCCAAGTGCTCGCCGCCTCGCGGGGCGCAATCACTCGATCTAGCCATACCGCCGATTCCACTACTGAAGAGAAACCACATATTTAAGTCATTTTTACTTTTCCCTTTCTAATCGCTCTTCAGCCACGAGTTTCAAATCCTGCCCATTGAAATATGAAGCCTGGAACGATGTTCTTATGAATCATTTCAGCCGCCGAAGACGATATCGCGCGCCCCATCACACACCCAAGAACATAGCAGCTCAGCAGTCCTTACGGAGCATGCCTCTCCCAAAGACATTTTCTGGTCATCCCCGGGTCCAACCCTCGCACAGCATCGTCCGCGGCGCTCGCCAATTTGCGCACACATCTCTTCCAAGTAAAACACAGCCCGTCCTATGCCAGCCCAACCCAGCCCCGTTGCATCATCTCCTGCATGCGCCTGCTTCAGTACCTACCGAACCCCCTAGATCCCAAACCTTAACCCGACCCGGCCGGGCACGCATTCGAGCCCCGTCGCACAGCTCGGACAAGGGACTCGTTTCGCAGCCGCCATTCTTGCTTCTCTGCTCGGAGGCTGTCTGCGAGCTCCCTTGCCCTCGCCAGACCCCCGCGGCGAACAGAAGGCGGTGGGAGACGAAGAGGGCAGCCGCTGGCCGCCAAGCTCGTAGCAGGTAGGTCCGGTAGTTCACAGCGCACGCAGCACGCACGTATGTACGCTTCCCCTCTCGCGCCCTGGGGGCCCGGCCCGGCCAACGCCATCATGCACTCAGCGGCAACGGCACCCCTCCCCCCACCCCCTCGCTCCCCACCAGCCCGGCACAATCTGTGGGGTAGCTCAGGCAGCTAGCTACATTCACTGCTATGTGCCAGGGAGCTACACATGCCTAGCCCCGCCGCGCACCCGGGCTCACCTACCGGTCTTCCTCGCCTCGCCACTCCCACAAACAAACACCCTCCCCCTCTTTTCCCCAGGACCAATCTCCCGCTCCTCGCACTCCGTGCCACCAGCCGCCCGTCCACCGAGTTAGCCATTCGTCCACGTTAGCCGTCGCCCGCTAGCCGCGACGAAGCACGGCGAGCCGCCCGCCGACCCGCACGCCGGCCGCGGCCGGTCCCGGGGCTGTTTGCGGCGCGGACGCCACTCCCCCCCGCTCGCCTGGACCACGGCGCCTGGCCGGGCAGCCCCGCGCGATGCGGCGCGGGCGTGAGCGCGCATGGCGGGCGCGGCGGCCTGGCTGCGCGCCCAGGCTGGCCGCGCTGGGTGCGTGTGCGCGTGTGCGCAGGGTGCTCGGGGTCGCGCGTTGGGCGCACGAGGGGCGGCGGAGTGCGCGCCACGCCGAGGGGGCGCCGGGCCGCGGGCCTTGCGCGGTGGGCGCTGGTGGTTGTGGTGCGGATGGGCGTGGCGTTGTGTGCGCGGGCTGGGCCTGGGAGCCCGATCGCGGGTTGCTCGGGGCTGGGGCCCGCGATGGAGATGCTCCGTCCGATTCGCGAGCGCCGGGGTGGCTATTTGGGTTGGGCGCGCGGGGAGCTCGGGAGCTGCGGCGGGCTTTTTCTCGGTCGAAGTTGACTGGACTGGACTGGACTTGACTCGACTCGACTCCCGCCGTCCCGTCCTGACTTCGGCTCGACTTGAGACTGAGACGGCACGCTTGGGTTGCTGAGTGTGTCGGTGACGGGCCAGTGATCACCACGCAGGAACAGCTCGACAGGGAAAAGAAAACGAAAGGCCGCCGGTAGGTAGGAGCTTCGCCGCAAGACGGCCGGGCAGGAAAGACTGACTGGTCACTAGAGTTGCGCATTAGAGGAGGCCCTGAAGCCCGGCCCAACTCCCCAACCCCCGGCAACGCCGCGATTGTGAATTCGGTGCACGCATGGAACGCCGGCTTGAAGTGATCGCGGCGAGGACTAACAAGCTTAGTACTTTGCGTGGCATTAGCACATGTACTTCGCTAGCAACCGCCGCTAAGATGCACTAAGCTCGGCGCTAGGTGATGACGGCATCTTAGACCGCGGACGGGACCTATGTATGTATGTCCATACATACCTACCCAGACGCTTTCGTGATCGGCAATCTAGCAGGCTGTCAGCTCCAAAAATGTGTGTCCTATGCGCCGCTAGTGATGGACGCGCAGGGCAAGTTCGGCGCCAGCCAAGCCCAACCCTACGTACCCACGCCGCTCCCGCCGCCATCCGAGCGAGCTGTCACCAGCGCCAGAAGGAAAAAGAGAAGAAGGGCACAACAAAGGGCAAAAAAAAAAAAAGAAAAAACATCATCCCAGCCCAGCTCCGCCCTCCCCGGCCAGGTTCCCCCAAAGACAACAAGGCTTGCCCCTCCGCGCTCTGTCGCACAAGCTGCCGCGGCCATCAATCGACGCATCCAGACGCGGCCTCCCAACCGCGCCCGCCCGTCCCGCTCTCCACAACCCCCTCTTCGTTCCTCGGCGCCGCTGCCCGCGTAGCACCGCGCGGCCGGGTTCTCGTGTCTCGAGTGGCTAGGGGAGGCCGCGCTGCCGCCGCTCGGCTCGAGCCCGTGTATGCGTGCGAGGGGAGCGAGAGGGTACGGGGGCCGGGCGGAGGAGGATGGGGGGAGGTGGGCGGTGGTGGGGAGAACCTGCGGCTTTCGTGAGCCCTGGGCCCCGGGACCCGGGCGTGGAGGGCGGCAGCTGTTGGTTACTAGGGAACGGGCTACAGGTCTCGTCATCGGAGGAGGGGAGGGCGGCGGGCCCGTCGTTGGAAGTCGTGCCCGTCGTGGGACGGGCGAGCGAGCGCCGCTGGCTGCAGCAGCAGTTGGCAAGCGTCGGGAGCCATGTCGCTGGACAGGTAGGTACGGCAACGGTCCGGGATGTGAATGGCTGGCGCCACTCCCTCCTCCACTGCCAATATGCTCCTGCCGCTGCTTCTGGGCGCCTCCGAACCTTTTTTATTATTTTCCCCCCTCTGTCCTTACCGCTCAGCTTCCAACGCATTCGGCCTGACGCATCAAGCCTAGCAGCGATTCTATTTTGTGTGACCGTCCGGCCTCCCCTTTGCCCATTCCGGACCCTGCCATTGGCAAGCCCCAGCTATAATCCCCACCCTGCCGCCTTCACTTCACGCGGGTTCCCGTGTTTTTTGCCAGTGATTCCCTACTTCCTCTCCGTTGATCCCCAGTTCCTCCCTCGATGCCCCGGAACCCTTCCTGCCTGCCGTTTCCCGTCGGGAGCCAACGCCGGAATCCACTCGCCGTCGAATACTTCCTTCCTCGATCCTTTCGAAGCACTGCCTAGCCACTCGAAAAAGAAAAACAAGTTCTATTTCCGGTTCTGTTCGTCTTCTGCGTTTAGCAGATTGGATCCACCGAACTCCCATCTCCTACTCTCGTCTGATCTCGCCTTCAATCCCGACGATGAAGCCTCGCCCTCCAAGCCCTTGCACCTAACTTCACTTTTCACACCCTACCAGCCACCTCACCTTCACTTTCTCCGTCCGTCCTCACATTCCTAACACATGGTCTGATGTTCATACTACGATCTATCGCCCTCTCGTTTCCCTGTTGCCGACTCCGGCCATGCCACCCTCCTGGAGCGCTTGCTTTGCTTTTTGTTCTCTGCTAGCTTCCGCCGCGTCGCCGATCGGCGCGCACGCCGCGCCCAGCGCGCATCCTGGATTCTACTACTTCTACCGCCACGACAACGCCGCGTCGCAGCAACTCGATGCTCGCGACACCGAAGAGACCGGGCCGGTCGTTGACGGCGACGCGAATCCCGGACATGCTGTTGTTCGGGGAGAAAATGTCAATGCGCGGACGATATATACGGTCGTGTCGATGACCTGCATGGTCATCCTGGCCTGGCTGCTCGGTAACAATCCCTACCCGCGCACCTATAGGAGTGCTCCCGCACTAGATCGATGAGCTCGGGGGGGTTCTCATATCTCGCCCTCGTTTCCCAGGTTCGCGGGCGAAATACCTACGTTTGCGGCACATTTTCCGCATGAACCCCACCCGCCTGATCGTCGTGATCCAACATGCTCTCGCCGTCGCCTTCGTCTTCTGCGCCGCTGTCGTCGAGAGCGGCCTCGGCCTGTCGACGGACAGCTCCTGCTTCTCCGCCATCATCGTGTGCCTCGTCTTCTACGTGCTCAGCAAAATCGTAGGCCCCACCAACCCCCTTCATCCGCAGCTCGCACGCGCCCCGCCTCCTAACCGGCGCCCTCCCCGGCCGCAGGTCATGTACGTCTTCCTCGTCGAGCGCGCGCACGCGCTGCGCGACCCGTTCCTGTCGCGCGCCCACGACGCCGTCTGGGTCTCCTTCATGCTCGTCGTCCTCACCGGCTTCGGCTCCATCGCCACCGTCGCCTTCGTCTACCCCCTGCACGACATCTCCGCCCTCGACGGCAAGTGCCGCATCGGCATCCCCCTCAAGGTCTCCGTCCCCCTGCTCGCCTACGACATCGCCATCAACATCGGCCTCACCGCCGTCTTCATCGCCCTCCTCGGCCGCGCCCTCCGCTTCGACCCCTTCGCCCACCACGCCGCCGCCGCGCCGCCCCCGCTGCCTGCCCCCGCCACCGGAGGCCCCCCCCCCGCCGCCGACGCCCCCCGCCCCAGCCTCCTGTCCGCGCGCCTGAAGGCGTCGCTGGGCCGCGTCCTGTCGCTGCCGGGCGGGCGGGCGCCGGCGGCGGCGGACCTGGGCGCGGACGGGGCGGCGGCGGCGGCGGCGGCGGCGGGCGACTCGCGGGGGCTCAAGGCGTTCGAGCGGCTGGCGTGGAAGAGCTTCGCGGGGGCGGGGCTGGTGCTGATTCCGACGGTGGCGAACCTGGGGGTGCTGTACTACCTCAACGGGCGGGAGCAGGGGTGGTTATGCTTTACGGTTTGCACGCTGGATGGTGAGTATCTCCCTTTTTTTGTCTTTTTTTTGTCTTTTTTTTTTTTTTTTGAGAAGTGTTCCCGAGGAGGGTGGGTAGGGCGCGGGGGCTGACTTTGAGAGGGCGGCGCAAAAAGTGACTTGGGCGGTCATCATCATACATTGCCTCACGACGGACGAGGTCGAGATGGATGGCCGCGCCGCGGGCATGAACCGCATGCAGGAGGTGACGAGCTCGGCGTCCATAGCCGTGCCGCTTTAGGGGCGCGACCGGTACTCTACGCTGTGAGTTGGGCGACGAGAGCGTCGGAGGCGCCTGGCCATCTGCACCAAGGGCCCCCCTGGCGGTAGCATACTTATCAACGAGCGGGGGTGGGTTCTACCTACGGTTATGAGGATAGATTCTGCTCCCGGGTAAATAAATTATTCGCCGTGGATCCAGGAGCTGGCGCAAACTGTGGCTGTGTCCGCTAGCTGAGATACTAAGAGCAAATTTGGCACTTCTCAAATCAACGGGATATGGCAGCCCCGATTGCGTTACCCAGTAGAAGGTATGCGCAGCTTTACGGCAGAGAATGGCACACAGGCACGGGGTACGCCTGCGAGGCGAGAATTCTACTTTGAGCGAACACCCAGGGAGTTTCCGTACCTGTTATCTATCGCGGGCGTGGAGCTGCCGCATGCACTGGTTGCGCCTGCTGGGCTACGCAGTAAGTATAGCGCGTGATCCATCGATTCTCACGAACAGTCGGTCCTGATTGCTTTGCCCAGTACCTTGCTTCGTGCGTTAACGGATTCCGGGCACTAGTGGATTTCTTCGCGGCATTATCCGTAAGCTGCAACTGCGATACTTACTACGTATAGCCGTGCGGAGCAGTGTGCCACCCCTTCAAGCGCTCTAAACGGATACCGACCGCACTGATTACTAGGGCGACTTTTGGAAATCTGCTCGGTGCACGTGAAATGTGATACCCAGTCATGGGCCAGGAGCTAGCACGGACTCCGACAGTACCTGCTGGCCCGGGCAGGAAGTATAAAGGACGCCTTCTCCAGCCCCCTATAAAGGTTTCTTATGAAGCAGAGTCCAGTTCTCAGTTTAAGAGGAAGGGAGCCCGTGCTCCCAACATGGCGTCAAGTCGAGCCAGTCGGACCGGTCACCGGCTTATACGCCATTCAGCGTCGGCGGCATTCGTCCTTCATCACACATTCGTGCTATGCAGTCGGCTTTTCCACTTGACGTACGTTCCAACAAACTACAAAAAACCCGCAGATGAAGAAGATGTGTCGGCCAGCGCCCCCGTCCAGAGCATTCGGACGGCGCCGCGTCGCGGTCCCAACCCGCCACCGGTCCCACCCTAGAGTCCCGGGGATGCCGTCATGAACATTCAACTTGGCCTAGAAGCAATCGGTTTTCCCGTATGTGCTCAAATTCCTCTAGTGGGTGGGCCGGTACTAACATTCAAGCAGGTTGGGGAAGACGCGTCCGAGTGCCGCTTTGCTGGATGGGTTCTTTGGTTTCTGGGGGCCCGGGCGGTGCTTATGGGCGCCGTTTTGGACGCGAGAGTCCAGGTCTTGCACTTGTCGCCGGCGGCTAGACTGATATGCCGTGGGATCGCAACGGGATTCTCGCCGTAATGGCGGCAACGCTGATTTGGGCTTGGGTTGGCTGCTGCCGTTGTTGTTGAAGCCTGAGGATGCGCGTGCGGACGCCACGTGGAGAACGCTCCCCTTTTCGAGACGCGCGCTGCATAACCGGCACGGCTCTTTTCGTACATAGCTTTTGAAGCCATCCTTGGCCATTGACAAACCCCAGCCATCCCTCTATCGGACATGCAATCAACCCGACCCACTCCTCTCCCCTCGCGACCCCAGCTCAAAAATCCGAGTCCTCCTCCTCCAAAATCGTATCCCCCAACAACCCGCTCCCCCGCCTCCCCTTCCCGATCCCGATCCCGATCCCCACCGTCGCTCCACCCACACCCCCCCTCTCCAGCCCCCGCAGCGCCTCCCTCCTGCGCCGCCCCTCGCGATACTCGGCGACGGAGCGGCGCGGCTCGGACGGGCGACGGGGCGCGGGCGCGGGCGCGGGCGCGGGCGCGGGCGCGGGCCAAGCGGCGGCGAAGAGGCGGGACGTCGGCGAGGGGGGCGCGGCGGGGTCGTCGGCGAGGCCGAGGAGGGCGAGGAGGCGCGGGACGAGGAGGGCGAGGAGGAGGCCGGCGGCGAGGCCGACGAGCGAGGCGAGCGAGAGGAAGATGTAGAGGGGCTTGAAGGTGGGGC